>VZRP01021222.1:0-80000 GCA_013397995.1 Malurus elegans | reverse complement strand
TATACTTGTATTTAGAGGGAAATCTGCTTTTCCCAACTTCTTTAACAAGGAAAATCAGGGGATGGGGAGGGTTTCCACATCTAGATTATCACTGTGAGAGAGGATACTGGTTTATCTGTTCATTTTTGATAAAATATCAAAATACCACCCCTGTGTCGGCATGGCACGTGCTCTGTGCCAGGTCTCATGGTCGGTGAGGTTCCTTTAGGACAGGGCAGTGTGCTGTGGGGTGAAGGTACCAGGGTGCCCAGGTGGAATCTGAGTCATTGTGGCATTACCAGGGTGCCCAGGTGGAATCCGAGTCATTGTGGCATTTCTCCTGCAGGCCTGACGGGATAGGAACCGTGACCGTGGACGAGAAAGAGCGTTTCGAAGAGATCAAGGAGCGGCTTCGTGTGCTGCTGGAGAATCAGATCACACATTTCAGGTAAAGGCACAGAGCCCAGGCTGAATGCGAGAGGAACGATTTCCTCACAGCTCGCTCCTATAAGCAGCGAAGCCAAAAGGCAGGTTTTGAATGCATACAGGAATTTTGCATAAGTGACACAGACCTACACAGGGCAGTGAAGCAATGTTTATAGCTGGCGTGTGATTTTAAATATACATCCTTTAAAGGATATTTCAAACCATCTTGCTCCCATAAGCATGGTAAAGCTGTGGGTTTTTTCTAAAATACAACAACAAAAAATCACTTATCTTCTTACTTCTCTGTTCCTCTCTGCTCAGTTCTTACGCATTTATTTTACCTTCTCCCTAGTGCTGGCAGGCAGGGCTTACTGCAGGGATGTTACAGTGTGGAAAGGATGGATACCCCCCCAAGAAGGGATGAATGGCCCCCAGCACACTGGTCAGTTTGGGCAGGTTGTGCACATCCACCCACAGAAGGGTGATTTGTGTTACCTGCACCCTAATGCATCGCCAGGTCTCCAGCTGAAAGTAAATGTCCTTTCCAGAGGAGCTTTCACCCCCCATTTTTAGAAGAAGATGATATTATCTCTCTCCAAGGAGATGTAAAAACTCTCCAGGTGACACCCAGGAACTGCTAAAACTATCAGCTTTTTGCTAACCCATATTCCATTTGCTGCCTTAGTGTCTGCACCAGCAAACCCTTTCAGAAAGTTACCCCATAGAAAGACAGCTCATTCCAGGCAGAGGCACTGGAGAATTGCTTGGACATATTTAAGAGAGCATCCTTACAGCTCAGGAAAGGCTTGTTCCTGTGCACTTGGTCTAATGCTGAGACAATGTGCTTTTTCTAGGTACTGCTTCCCTTTTGGCCGTCCAGAGGGTGCACTGAAAGCCACTCTGTCGCTGCTGGAAAGGGTAAGCACACAAACAGCAGAGAGGCAGTAAAATTACCTGTACTCATGTATCCTTCCATCTAGAAAGCTTAAGGAGCTCCTTGTTTTGCACAGGATGTGCAATTAATGATAGCTAACACTGAGGTGTGGGGATTTTGGAGGGATTGGTGTCCCTGCCTCAGCTGGGAGGCAGCTGTGCAGCCTGAGCACTGAAGGGAGCACAGCCTGTGTCTCTGGGACAGGTTAGGGTGAAAGATCTGCCTGGGATCCACACCACAGACCCTTGTCAGCAATGCCTGGCTGCTGCCTGGTGAAATTCCCATCTTGAGACAGAGTTGTTCCCTCTGGATGTGTGAAACCTGCTCACCGTGATCCTCCCCTTCCCTCTTCCAGCATTCCTGCTGCTCCAACATCCTTCCCACCTCTGCTAACCTGCAGTGTGGCCAAGCCCAGACCCAAACCCAAATCAACAGAGCCTGGGAAGGGCAAAACATTGCCTGGCACTGGGCAAGTTGTGATAGATTTTAACATCATACACTAAAAAATGGTCACAGATTTCAGGGCATGCCATAGGGTGTAGATACAGGAGGGGAATAACAGAGCAGGGGTAGGTCCCACATCTTAGGCTGGCCAAGGTGACCTTGTAGTCAGTCCTGTGGATTGCACACATGCCCCGAGAGCCACACGGCACTAGCATGGGAATGGTTGTTTGTGCTGGGCTTGGAGAAAAGCAGTTCTGTGTGTCCGATGCCACAACAAATCAGATTTTCTTGTGTCAAGGTTCTGATGAAAGACATAGTTACTCCGGTCCCTCAAGAGGAGGTAAAAACAGTCATCCGTAAATGCTTGGAGCAAGCAGCTCTAGTCAATTATACTCGACTATCAGAGTATGCCAAAATTGAAGGTAAGGCTCTTTCTTTGTGAAAATACAATTTTTCTTATGTTTCTAGGCGGCAACTGTGGCTGGGAGCTATTTAAAAGAAGCTCATTTGCTATTTATTCTCTTGTCAATAAAACTGTTGTGATTCAGAATCCTTTTTGTGGTGTTGGCTTCGGAAGCAGTTAAGAATGGAAGCTATGCAAAACGTTTCTTTTTCTGGAAAAGAGAGAGGAAACAGTTAAAAAGAAAACTAGCTTTTTTTCCTTTCATCGTTAGTGCATTTGTCCAGTGGTGTAGTATTCAGACTCACGTCGTGGTTTTAAAAAACAAATTGAGAAATACTTGGGATGTCATCTTTGCAGCTGAAGGTATAGTGCAGCTAATTGCTTGTGACACTTCAGGAGACAAATGAAAAATAAAAAGCTGAAAAACTGTTTAATCTATGTTTAATCATTTGTAGCCAATTTAAAATGTCTTTTTTTTCTGGGAGTGTTTTATTGTCTTTGCAGTTTGCATTGCAGTCATTGATCAGTGATCCCATACTTGCATCGCATTTCTTTCTTGTCACTCTAAATCTGGCAGAGCTGATATTATTGACCTTTTAAGTTATGGGAAAATAATAACTAGTGACCAGAGACACATGTAGCCATCAAAAAGACATTTTAAAGTTTGCTGGAGGATATGTGTTACTGAAGCTATGATCCAGTCGTTCTTTATGTGTTATCAGTTTACGTTGGTACCTTGTTGGCTGCTATTTCCAACTTGAAACTTCCACCCAACTTTTTCCAAGTTCCCAATTACTTAAACCTGTGTGTTCCAGATGAATGGTATGTTCTGCTCTAGACTCTGGGTTTCTGTCATGTGTGATGTGAAGCTTTCCCACAGCCAAGATTATTGTTGTATGCCTATAGGACAATATCGAGAGGAGAAAAAAAAATCAAACTAAAACTCCCTCTGATTTGTTCTTAGTTCTTGTTTACATGAAAAATTGGGTTGTTATTATATGGCAAATTGTCCAGGTTCTGTACATGACATGTCCTCTCTTTTTCCATTTTTTTTCTGTCTAATTATGCAAATTGTGTACCAGTGGTAATGAATTCATTGTTATGCATCCAGTGAGAAACACTTAAGAATTGGGCACTAAAAGGATGTTTATCAACTCTTGACTTGGTAATGAGTGACAAAAATAGAGAAGAAACGAAGGTTTCATAAGCACTGTATTATCAGGCAATTTATCGAAGTACTCAACTTCAGAGGATATTTTAATTGGTGTATTCTGTAAAATGCAATGTTTAAATATACTTGACAAGGATGGAGAAGGACTGAGAATCAAAAACAGCTTTTCTGTTGATGGATGCTTCTAGCCAGGGCTGGCTCCCTTAGGTTCTCTGTGTAAATATCACTGACTCGTTGGTAAGATTTGCTCTCTTCTTTCAGATAAATCTATGCAAAAACAAACTTTATGATCTGTAAGTAAAAATGCATTCATTTCCAAAGTAGAACAGTTAGTGTGTACTTTTCCTTTTGTGCCTCAATTCTTCTTGGTTGTGTTAATTATCTGCCCTCTCTTTTTGCACCGTGACTTTTAGGTCTGGGAATACTTTGAAGCAACAAACCTATTTTTTTTTCCAGCTGCCTTTTCAGAGAAATAGTTCATTCCACACTATCTGCTCTCTTCTGCTTTTCTCCTCCTTATCTGTGATTGGCCACAGCCACTTTTTGATGCTATTTCTACAAAAGTGGTTGTAACACCAATTTCCAAGCATGCTGGGATTGTTAATTTGAACAACCCAACATCCGCCAGCTGCATGCATCAGGTTTTCTCTCATGAGCATAGTCCACTATGTATTCAAATGCTTCCTTAGAAGAGCAAATGACAAGTTTACTTTGGTGAGACGCCTTCCTGTGCGCTGGACATGGCTTTGAAATCTTCCTTTTGAATGACATTTGAACAGCCACGTGTTTAAGGCACTTTTGTCAGAAATGCAGAACCAAATCAGTGGCAGCAGTGCTTGAGGCTATGCTTATGAAGAAATACCTGTGAAAGCCTTAGATACTGAAGGCTGAAATCCTTAGTATCTTGGAGCCTTAAACCGATGGAATTCTATTTCCCTCTATTCATGATGTTTTGATCATTGTATTCTTGCAAACGAATCAAAGCAAACCTTTAGAGTCATGGTCACAACCTCTCTTGTGACTCATGGGCATGCTGAATGGTTAATCCAATAGATCTCAAATTTTAACCGTCCTCTTTTTTCTTTTTTTTTTTTTCTTCTTTTTATCCTGTGTGTATCCCAAAATACTCTGTGGCTTTCCTTTTAACCTGATATGAAGTTTTCCTCTGACCTATAGCCTATAACCTCTTTACCTCTGACCTAAGCCTCTTGCATGCCCAAATCCTCTTTTATAGGGAAAAAGAGAGAAATGTATGAGCATCCTGTCTTCTGCTTGGCCTCTCAAGTGATGGATTTAACCATTCGTGAGTACCTACCACCCTCCTCTCCATGCTGTCCTCACTCTCTCTGTTCTCATTACCTCAAGAAAGTCCAGATCCAAACCAACTCACTCTCCTTGCTTCAAGTCTTTTAGCATTGGCTTGTCTGTTGCTTCTGTCTGTGAAACCCAGTGTGAGAAGTCCAGTCACTTTCTATCAGCCTAAACCAGGTTAGACAATTAACCCATCTGTTTGTGACAAACTCAGACTGTCTGTAAGTTTTTTCAGTTCTTCTTTATGTCCGTGACCTGAATGCATTTTTACTTTGCTTCTGTGTAACCCCAATTTGTAAAGTGCTTGTCACTGGTACACAATCAAAAGGTAGCAGCTACATCGTGGAGAAGTGAGCTAGAGGTCAGATAAAGGATACTTGGAAAAAGCCATCCCTTTGCCTGCGTATAAGATCTTTATCCAATCCTGTGTATAAGATCATGTAAGGCTGTCCTTTCTCTGTACATCAGATCTTAATGTCTCCTGTCTGTTAGCTCTCAGCGAAAGGATGCACTTTACTTGCTCTCCTCCTCGATTTTTTTACTTACTCCTTTGCACCGAGCTCTGGAGGGGACACCCCGACCCCGCTGTCACTCGGAGACCCCCTCTGTGTCCTCAGAGCTCTCCCTCTCTGGTTTTCTATTTGTGCAGCGTTTTCTCTCACCTCCGTGAAAGGAGCTTCCTTTGGTAACCCCACGCTCGGGGGGGCGGGGGGCGAGACGGGGCGACTTTTCTTCTTTTCAAATGTCATATATCACGCATAACTGGGGGGCTGTGCGGTCCACTTGCTCATTAATCCTGCATATCTGTTCTTGTTTCTCTCTTTTCTCTCCTTGTCGCTTTCTCTCTTTCATATAGAGAATCAAAAGGACGCAGGTGAACAATTGTATATGCATTATAAATTGTTAGGACTGTTGAGTTATATTTATTTTGTTTTTCTATTTTCATAGCTCCTTAAGATATGTACTCCTTCAGGCTGAAAATGGAGATGCATTGATACTTAAGGAGTTAATTTGTGCTGTCTACATAATCTCCTTTTCCTCCTTCCATAGAATAGAGCGTAGATTAGAAATACCCTGTAGGATGTAGTACCTCCTTAGGAGACAGTGGTAGAGGAGAATCTAGTCTTTGTAAAGAGAAAGTTTTTTGTTTTTCAAAAGAACTGCAGCTCATTTTGGGTGAAAAGATGTTGGTGATTTGGCCATTAACTTTCCACACCTAACAAGCCCATTTATAAGTAAACTAACGTTCATTTTTGGTTTTCATACCTTCTGTTTTCTGCCCTGATGGGAGGACTGGGTTTTTCTTTATTTCTTTATTTCTATTTATTTGTTAATGTGTAACAAACAATCTGGTGGGACAGAAGTCGTGTTTGTCTCTCGTTTATAACCTGTGGTGATGTAACAAGGCAAAGGCTCAGCTCAAGTGCACATCTCTGCAGAAGGGATGGTGCAGCTCTGCAGCCCCTCTTCTCGTTTCTGTTGTATCCCAGAGTCCTAGTTCCAAAGTCCTTGAAACCTGAACTGTTCTTTTTGTGAGTAGATTGTTCTGTTTTGTGGGGAATAATAATAAAAAAAGGATCAGGTTGATTTCAGCTCTGTTTGCACAGGGAAATTGCTTTAGAAGAGCAGTACAAGAGGTTGGGCCAGGTTCTGACTTCCCCAGACCTCCTCAGCTCGAATTTGGTCCATAATCTATTGCACCATACTAAAATTAATTGGAAATAACAATCAATATTTAGAAAATGAAGAACAATTTCTCCTTACAGCTATGAAAGCTGCAAATAAACAAAAGCAAACAGAACAGCCCCAATTATTACCATTAACTGTAACAATTAGAATGAGCACAGGCTGTTTGTGCATTAAGCACAATAATTGCATGAAGTGCTTGCTACAACAACCTGTCACATGCCTACAGTTTAGAAATTCAGAAGGGCATTCCTATGGCCCAGCTTGTTTAAAAATAACCTGCTTCTTCCCAATGCTTGGGGCGAGTGAAAGGGCTCAGGGAGTTGTGATTCCACTGCCTTTTTGCCCACAAATCTCCCTTTGTCTTAAATGAAAAATTTTCAGGCAAGGTCAGCAGGACTCAAGTTGAAACCATTTCCTCAGCTTAAGTGGAGTCAAAAGTGACTGAGGTTTGGCCTGACTTTTCTATTTCGCCAGAAGCAAGAATAAAAATAAGATGCTGAAAACAACTTCTTAAATACACAAATGTTACCCTTTGATTGTCCTTTCTCCTGAGAAGTGTGTGGTCTCTTGCCTTGTGTAAAAATATTGAAATAGAACATTAAATAAGAAACTGGTAAAAGAATTAAAAATTAATTAATTACTTACTTTAATTATTAGTCAGACAAAACTACTAACACTCAGATTAATAATTGTAACCTTTTAGTAAATGTTCATGTGTTTATTTATGTAAGTCAGGAATACATAATTGCTTTAGAAAATAATTATTCTCCTTTCCTTATGCACGGGGATCCCATGAACTCAAGTGCCATCTCACAGTGCTGGGGTTGGGTACAGGCAGCTTCATAGGGGGTGCCAGCCAAGGCAATAGCTGTCAATTTGACAATTGAATGTGTTTGGTGTAAGACTGGCAGGGTGAGTGTTTCAGTTTTCACACTGAGTAATTCTCATATTGGAATTTGGATTTGGTCTCTGTAAGGAGAGGCTTCTCATGGTGGTGCTGAGTTGGTGCTCAGAGATGAGCAGTGAAGGAGATCAGGGGATGGAGATGGTCTCTCCTCGGTGCTTAGTGCCAGGGTGGGGATGGTGGCAGAGCAGTGGGGCATCTTGTGGAAGGTAACTGGAGAGCAGTGACCCACTGAAGTGCCAGATCACCTACTCTTGGTCTACCAAAAATGTCAGTTCTTGCTTGTCCAGCAGCCTCCCCATCCCCTGTGTGGGGAAGGAGCTCCCAAGGCACCACACCTCACTGTGCTGCCCTCCTGGCACTCACTCTCCTCCCTGCATGGGCTGCTGGGGAAGCTTGACCTCACCTGAAAACACACCCAGGGGTGATGCTGCATGGGTGTGAAGCTGAAAGCCGGTCAGTGCGGGGGTCAGTGCTGCCCACGGAGCAGCACGGGGCAGCTGCAGTGCCTGTGCAGAGGCAAAGCTCTCCCAGGTGCCTGTGTCAGGCTGGGCACCACAGGAGAGGGACTGAGTGTGGCAGCTTGGGCTGCGTCACCCCCTGGCACCAGCCACGGAGCATCTTGCTCGCACCCTCGCCCCAGCAGGCGTGGAAGGCGTCCTCCGCCCGGGGAGCGGGTGCAGGAGAGCTTGGTTTTAGACTGGAGCAGTACAGCAGGCTGTTAAGAAGCAGTGGCATTTTCCAAGGCGTTCGTACTGGCCCTTGTCACAGTCCCATGCTCACTTTACGTCACTCGCCTTCCCTATTTCTGGATCGCAGCCTGGGAAGCTCTGTGCACATATCCGTAACCCTCAGCGAGGAGCTGAGCTGCCTGTCAGTTAACCAGGTCCGAGGCAAGGAGAGCTTCTGTGTGATTTGTCAGCCCATCCCCTGCTAGGCAATCACTCCAGCATTTGTGATAAACCGCAGACCTTAAAAAGGAAAGAAAATTGTGCCCTTAGAGTAAATAGAAATTGAAAATATATAAAACCAGCCATGTTTGTGTGCAGTAGAGGCTGAAGTCATTAATAAATCCTACACTTTTAACTCAGGCGTGAGTATAACCTGAATCCATGTGGTGCTGAAATGCTGTTTTATTTGTTTCATTCCTTGAAGCGGCATTCAGTTGTGTTTAACAAAGAATCGTTACACAGCTTTCAAGATTTCCCCTTGCCCTTATAAAGGCAGAGTCTAAAGCAGTACAAAGTTACTGCAAGAGCTTCAGAAATCCAAAGATCTGCATTCTGACGTTATCTTTTTAAGAGTCTCTCACCAACTGCGGAGCAACTCGCTGCCTGGGGCATGAGGCACAATTCAGATAGGCACAAATTCTTCACTAGGTTCAATAATCATCAGAAAATCAGGAGAGCCATTCTCTTTTAAGTATGTTGAGTTTTTCAGGTGAATTAGGGGCTCTTTCTGAGTTGAAAAAAAGAATTCTTATGATTTTTTTCTTTCCTTTAAGATAACACATCTTATTTTGAAAGAAAAACCAACATCACTGAAATCCCTTTCAGATACACACAAATTAATTTCATGAGTATAATAAAAGTCTGCTCTGCCTTGTCCTCGGGCTAAGTCCATTATTCTTTATAGTTGTCTTGAGAACAATAGCTTTTTGTGTTGTTTTGGTGATTTGGCCCACAAATGAATGCACACATAACACTTGGATGCTAAAGCCTTTGGCAAGGGTCATATATTTTTAATTATTATGAGGAAATCATTGAATCGGTGGCTACGCTTTTAAAAATATGAGAAGCTGATAATATTGTTCTCCTATTGCGAGCGTAATTCTTAATGTTGTTGATGTCTTAGTAACCCATGTAGCAGAAATCATGGTGCTGAGGGAGAAATATATAGTTTGAAAACCTTCCAATCTGTAAAGAATCACGCACAATGAATTGTGTGCAGTATCTGTACCCAAAGTAGCACAGATTTATCAGGAATATTTTATTTAATGTACCTGTTATTGCAGACTGAAGCTCATTGCAAGCACAAACCCAGAATTTTCCAAGTAATTTGAGCTTCTGCAAGTGTTTTATGTGCCAGTATCAAGCAGAAGCATAAAAACCTTTAGATGAAGTTTGTCCAGGAAAGCACTTTGTCAAGCAGCAAGAAGCTGCTCCTGGCTCTGATTTCAGTGATGAAGGTGTTTAAATCTTACCCATCTGACACACATGAGTACAGGAGCATTTCTGATACTGAACTGGCTTTAGTGAGAAATTAGAGAGGAAAAGGACGGGGCAAAAAGAAAAGCCGAAGTGAAACAAAACCTGCCACAGGCTGCAGCTGATCACTAGCAAGTGCCATAAAACCTGCCCAGCCTCACCCATCTCCCTCGCTCCAAGCACGAGCTGAGGCCCCCTGAAAGGGTCCTCACGTGTCAGCTCTGAGACCTGGACCCAGAGCAGCATAAACCCTAGTGTCTCATAGGGCATGGCTGTCACAATCCCATTTCTATTTAAATTTACAGAGGAAATTAATTCCTTTCCTTAGCCAGACCTTGATCTTTTAAATAAAGAGACAACAAAGAAAAGCATGGGTTAGGGCTCATGGGGTGTTCAGAGCTCCCAGGAACAGAGAGAACTCTTCTTCTCCTTCAGCTCCAGGTGGTTTTGCAGCCATCGTGCAAGAGCCTTGAATTTGGGTCTGGAAAAATCAAATGTGCGAAAAGAGCTGAATATTTGTGCAGATTGGGCCAGATCAGAATTATATCAAGAGTTTGTTGCTTAGCCTGTTCCAGTGCCTTGCGGGAGCTTGTTTCCAAGAGCGGGTGGTGGCGGGGGGATGCCAGGAGCAGGGTAAGGTGCTGGAAGGGTCTCTCACAGGCCCCCCAGAGAAGTGAGAGCCACCCCGGGGCACAGTGCTGACAACTGCACAGCGGGAGCCTCCTCCAAGCTGTTCTGTACTCACTGCACTAGCGACTCGTGAAGATGCTGCTGCATCTCTTGCCTTTTCCTCCTCCTCCTTCTCTGTTAATGACTTTTCCCTAGGACAGAAAGCACTTGCCCTATTCAGGCCCGTTCAGCACTCTGTATGGCTGTGAGGTCTGAGATGTATTTTTGGATGTTTAGCTGTTAGGAATGCAGGGGCTGGACTCACATTTAGGGATGCCCGAGGGCTGCAGTGCTGAGGTGTGCAGTGGGATGCAGCTCAGATGCGTTTTCATCCTGGCTTTGGCACTCTAAGGAAGAGCTCTCTGTCTCTGACACCCCAAACTTTGCCACCCAACAAAGACTGCCCTGGATGATGAGGGGTTTCCACCCTCTGGCTGTCAGATGTGGGTGGGAGGAGATGTGCAATTCCCTCTCCCCACTATCCCTTCCCATCCAGAGACCTTGGCACAAACTGCTCTCCTTAGCGATGGGCAGTAAAATATCCTTCCTACATCTACATGTCAAGTTCAGCCAAATTGAATTCTTGCTCATGTTTTAAAGTAGAGTGAAAGTCATTAGGCCAATGCCCAAAAAGCAGTTATTTTCATCACTTGAGGCTCAGAGATTTGTTTCTGGGGGCAAAGTCACCCTTGGTAAACACTAAACAAAGGTCAGGATTACTCCAGAGATGAATGAATAGATTTGCTTTTCCTGTTGTAAGATAACAGGGAAAAGAAAAAATTAAAGCCGGTAGCTTGAATCTGAGAGTCTGAATTAATCATTACACAGCTTAAAAGACTAAAAATGTGTGCTTGTGAGCATTGTGTGTGTGTTTGTGTATGTATGTATATCTGTGTATGGAGAGGGGCACCAACCTAACTCACACTCCTTAACGGTTTACTCGAATATTCTGTATTATACTTTGATAAGTGTTATAGTTCTGTGAGAAATAAAAGCAATCAGAAAACTCCTTTGCACAAGCCAACTGATTTTTTTTTCCCCCGCTGGAAAATGCAAGCGAAATGGCAAGGACTTTTGGCAATAGAATGTCCAGATAAATATGCCAGATTCCTTGCAAATGACATGATTAAAAATAGTCACAATTGTGCTAAAAATCATTATTAAAAGGAACAGAAACTATTGTTTTAATAAATTCGCAGTATATAATTTATTCTCTGGGTGTATGTAAAAGGAAAGGCTATTTTCTTTGAATTTTTCCTATGCTGATATTGTAAACTATATGACAGATGGGTCAAGTCCTGATTGCAGTATTCTAACATTTGGAATAGCAAGTAACATATTTGATAGAGCTGGCAAGTTTTTATATATGATTCAACCCAGAATATAAAAGCCACTAGAATTCCAAGTTGAAAATAATTAAATGAGCTGGAAACGATCAGGAACCACACATTTTTAAGTGACAGATTTTTTTACATGTTTAAATTGCACAAGAATATTTTATAGCTCCCTTTAACCAACAGTGACGTTTAATTCTAAAATGTGTAATTGATATTTGCAAAGCAATTAATTCCTGTGGCTCATTATTCTATTGCTAAACGTACCTAAGCATTGGGGCGCTGACTTCAAGTCGTCTTTTTTAGTTCACCTTTTCTGAATTCCAGAGTTTTAACCAAATTAACCTATCTCAGTCTCCTCCTGTGACTGCACAAAGTGCAGTTTGATACTTGTGATGAATCTTTAGCTTTCTGATTGCACCATATTATAGGATGTTCGAATCTGCTGACTTCTAGAATATGTGTTGTCAAATGGTGTCATTACCGTGTAGTACCTCAAATACCAGTAAGCAAAAACCCAGAAGCTTATTCCATTTGTATTTGATCATTTCTGCTTATGTTCCTTTCGAAGTTCCCATCCTTTTGTCACTGTTTATGAAGTCATTTGTCTCTTTACTTTTGGCGTCTCTCTCCGTCATGCACAAGCAGCCCGTCCGCCCAAGCCCAAGCCGCCGGCTGGGCCACCATCATCTCCTCAAACGCAGACTAACATGATAGATCATATGCTCAAAGGCATGGCCAAACAGCCGCCAAGTACTGTAATAGTCTTCCTTTCTTTTATTCAGTGGTTTTTCTAGTCTAGCAGCCGCTCGTGTAGCAGTAGAAAGCTAGTCCTCATGTGCAGCTTGATACTAAACACCTAGCGTGACGTGGTAGGTTTTAGAGATTTAGAGGTAGCATTTATTTCAAAATGTCCACATTTTTTTGTCTAGCAATGTCTGACATATGCAACATTTTCAAATATCAACGTCAGCACAAAATAACATTGTTGTTGCATAACATTTTGCATGGAAATTATAAATATGTATGAGCTTTACATGATGTTGGATGAAATGTTTGATAAGTATATCGTATACGTTTCATGTAACTGTCAGTGCTCCAGCTATCTTAGCAGAATATTCTGATGTATAGTAACTTAACCAGGGAAATATTTAAAATAAGAAGGAAAAAAATTAAGATTGACATCTGCTGGCTGCCAAAGTTGTATAAGCATCAATATTTTCTTTAAAGACAGCATCTTTGAGCAGTTGTTCTTATTAACACTTTTGTCTTTTAGTTATATTTGAGAGCAGATCAATGTTGCAAATGAGAATGGGCCTGATGCTGCTCTGATCAATGGAAAAGCTTCCCCTTAGCTTCAGAGGTGCAGAAACAACCAGATCTTACTAAAGGACCTGTCCTTGGGCTCTTTGTAGAAAAGGAAATGCTTTTTGCTCCTTGTAGCCATTGAGGTGCTGGATAGAATAGGACAAAGACTGAGAAGTTAACCAGGAGCTTTCCAATTTCAGTATTGGCCCAATAAATTATTTAAAGGGGAACCTTGATTTTTTTTTTTTTTGTTTCCAGTGATACAAGAAACAGCAGGAAAACTGGTGAAGAAGCACCCAAGGCCCTTATCTGTGCCATAAATCAGTAAAGCTGTAGAGTTCATTTGCATGTACTTTAGCATCCCTCAGCCAAGCTGAGCCCCTACAGTGCCAGACTCTGACTTGCTGAGCTCCTCCAAAAACCAGCCACATTTGGGACTGCCCAAATGTGACTGTCCTGAAACATATGGCTTTCCTTTTCATGGGAAATGTGTCACCTGTAAACAGGTATTCAGGGAAAACTAGAGACTGGGAAGATTTTGGGGGGGAGAATAAAGTCCTGGAAGCTTTCTAAGCCTTCAGCAAGGCAGGGATTTCTCCCTGGGTGACCCAGTCAAGCAGAACTTGTGTACATTTGTTTTCTTTTCCTTTACATTATTTCTAGTGAAATGCTCTAAATGTCCCATATTGTTAGCATCTATATTTTTAATGTGTTATTAATAATATAAATTACCTGGAAGTATAGTTTAATTATTTTTCAGAGTTTTCAGAAAACACTCTGAAAAACTCAACATAGCTAAACACGAAGCTCCAGGATTTAAACTCTTCGATTTGTTTTGCGGGGTTTTTGTTGTAAAGTTGCATCTCTTTTCCCATATAAATCTTACCTATGAGTGTGGGATTTACCACCTTCCACTCCCTCCAGCATGCATAACTCCTGACCCTTGTGGAGTTAAATCCTGGAGCAAGGCAGACCTGCGAGTTTTGCTTTTTGTAGCAGGTGACATTTAAATTGCTTGAGTCTGACAATTTATTACAAATGCAGACAGATTTGTTTGAACTCATCTTCTTAAAAGAATTTTAAAATAATATAGACATGATTCCTATTATAGCACCATCTACGTCGAAGGATACATATTGTTCATACATTAGTGGCCAGATGCTGTCTTTAGGGAATGTGATGTTCTTATTTGAGCTAATAAAGTGCCACCATGAAGCAAAACAACTCTGACAGTATTGTGAAATTTGGAGCTGGAGCACTGTATTTTCATAGTATAATAACGAATGTGGCTTTCTGGTTTGCTCAGTACTAATTATATAAGCATTTAACATATGCATGAAAAGATCTTTAAAGCTGTAGATTATGATGGGGTTGTTTTTTTTTTCTTTCCTAACCTCTAAAATAACTTACTGTACGTCTAGCTTTTCACCCTGCCTCCCTTTTAACTTGAGTTCTTGTACTACAGAGAATGTAGGCCGGTTAGTCACACCAGCTAAAAAGTTAGAAGACACAATACGTCTGGCAGAGTTGGTAATTGAAGTCCTACAGCAAAACGAAGAGCACCATGCAGAGGTGAGCAGCGTCCCCAGCGAGGTTGTGTCCCCCAGGTCTTCTGCAGGATCCGGTGGGAGCTTTGTATTTTTGTTGTGATGTCTTCCCAGCTGGTGCTGGGTTATCTTCTTTAAAAGCCGAAAGTGTTGGCAAATAATGACGCTAGAGTGCGATGAAGGCAAAGTCTGCTCCAGGAGGCATGTGTTTTCCGAGGGGAGGGAGGGCTAAAGGAGGAATTAATTGAGTTGTGCTCTCCTCGATGTCAGCCTGCAGCCTTTCCGACAGCGCCAGCAGGAGCCGAATCTGGCCAAAATATTCACCACCAACTACATGCAAGAGCAAGCCTGTTCACTTTTCAGAGAGGTTGTATTTCCAAATCATGACCTGTTTTTGTGTGCCTCCAGTCAGCACGAGCGGGGTCCCTGCGCAGCTGCCGCTCCTGCTGTCCGGAGGGGAGAAGGAAAACCACGGCAAAACAGAACAATTCTCCTTTGTGCCCCTTTCTGAGCATTCAGGTTGTTCCCAGGGCTTTCCCTGGGCCCCTCCAGTACATGATTAACTCACCTGGTTTCCTGTTGGCCTCTTCTGCCTTGGCTTATTGGGAATGCCTCAATTAGCCACAGAGGTTAGGATGAGCTATGCTGTTACTCATTGTTTGGTTATCTAAGGCCTCATACAACCACTGTTAACTCTTCAAAGTACTTTAACAGAAAGATTTGTGTTTTTAAACCACTGAAACCATGTCATAGTCAAATATAGACCAGAAAATCATGAGGCTTGGTCCTGGAAACACTTGATCCCACAGGCAGCTGGCAGGGCTGGCTGTTGTCCTGCTCTCAGCACGTCAGGACATTTCTGCCTGAGCAGGTGATGTTACATACTCATGTAAGTATTTGCAGGATTGAGCCCTGAGTTCTCTGTAAATCTGGTGCTCTTGAATGCGTACTGAGAAGTTAATAATTTTAAAATTCTGAGTGAACAGTTATTGTTTATGACTGTAGGTATTATAACACTCATTCACTATTTTCTCTTTTCCTTCCCATTGATATATAACAATATACTCACAATATTTTGCATTAAGAGCATTTGATAAATAATTTCACAATCACCTAAAAATTATTCCGGTGTGTATTAAATTTGCAGTATAGTTTTACTTATTGATAATACACAGCAATCCAACAAAACCCAACTAATGCCTGATTGCATATTTAAATTTCCTCCCTGTTTTTCTACTGTTCATTCAATCTTGGATGATCCTGGCAGGGGAAAGAGGTATGTGACTAAACCGAACGAAACGAGTCACTCCTGTCATATTCCGTGCATGCCCTCTCAGTGCCATGTTTCCTACTGGGATTTTACCCAGATTGCCCTCGCTTCTGTAACCTTGACCGAGGAATGTAACAGCAACTTTGGGTCGGCTGCTTGCAGAGCTGGTAGCCCGACACAGGAGGGTAAATGTGGCATAGCAGTCCGGTCCATGCATGCAGCAATGGGTATATTTTACGAGCGCTGCAGTTACATCCCAACACAACCCTACCTGCCTGGACTCGCTCCTCAGCCTGTCGTTACCTGTCGTTTGCATTCACCCAGCCTCTAGTACACTGTGGTGGAGATGGACTAAGTACCACATGAGTGCCTAGAATGGTAGTGGTCTTCCTCTGGTTTTGTCTGTATGTGCCTTGTACTGGATATACAGTATTTATATGTAGAGAGAGAATATATGGGGTGAAGAGTGAAATAAACCTCCTTCTTGATAAAGCAAGGGGTGCTCGTGCACAAACTCTTTTATTCCACTCCTCACCAGCACAGGCTGGGTGTACAACCAGCTGGGAAGGAGCTGTTTTTTAAAACACAGGTTATTTTGAAAAGAGGAAGAGTTGCAGGACCGGTCAGGCTCAGCCAGCCACGCTGCTGAAATCCTCACCAGGAGGAAAGCTCAGAACTGTTCTCCAGCATCTTTTGTGTCACAGGGTTTTGATTAGAGACAGAAGGTTAATGCCAACACAGATAGGAGGCATCCCGGTCCCTGTTTCTGAATGGTGACCTGGAAGGGTGAAATCCATCTCTCTCCAGAAGCCTGGCACACTGTCGGTGCATTATTGAATCCCTGTCCTGAGGGTGGCTGTGGCATTTCAGCAGTGCACAGGCACTTGGCCAGCTCTCTGCACACTTTGAATTGCACCCAAGGAAGAGAGCGAAGAAGCAGGGTGGTTTATCACTGATTTTTATTATGTGTTGTAGCCTCATTGTGCTGTCACAGTGCAATGAAAATTGCTGAGGTATTGCCTTTTTTTCCTCTTTCTTTTTTTTCTTTTTAAATAATTCCAGGTGATTTTTTTGAGATGTTGTCACTCACCTGGAAAAGGCTTGGCCTGCGAGGTGTGACTCTTTGGTCTACTTTGGTTAGTTGGCAGAAAATTAGGCTGCACTGCTTACTGAAGAAATGCCTTATTTTACTCAATAACAAAAGTTTTGTTATTAATTAACACATGGCCCCTTTTTCCCCATGTGGACATCCAGGCAGACTCTTAAAGAGAATGTAGTAAATAATACTCAGAGCATGTTCAAAAATCATTATCAGAGGATTACTGTGCCTAGTCAGTTGGGTTTGTCTTACCCATTAGAAGGAAGCAGCTCAGCACAGGCAGGAACAACAGAATCCGTGTGCCTACGTCTGTAACCTGGGAGCGGGAGGTCTCTGTCTTTGTGTCATCTCTCCCATCAGATGTCTCCTAGCTGCCTTTCCCTTCCTCTGGATGACTGATGACAAATGCCAGAGACAATGCCATTCACCTGTTTTTAAACTGGTGTTTTCTCTCTCTATGTATACGTATGTGTATATGTATATATGTATCTTAACTCCTTGAGGTCATACATATATACATGTGTATCCATGTGTAAAATATACAATAATAGGTGTGTTTGGCTAGAAAGCACACTTTTTTTCTCCCCTTTACATTACTATTTAAGCCAAGCAGGTAAGTAGATGGTAAATGAATGAAATGTTACCATCTTGAAGGAGGTTTTCTAAGTATGGTGTTACTGATCCTGCTCACTGAAATTAGGGAGGAGGTTGAGATCCTGACATAGTTAAAGTATTACAGAGCTAAAATTTGACTTTTCCAGCAAAAGGGAAACTGTTACTGGTTTGGGCATTTTTTTTTTCCACCAATGATCACATGCTTTTCTTTTTTTAAAAATAGCTCTTTTTTTCCCTTTTCATGGAAGCAGGTTTTTATTGCAGGACTCTGACGTGTTTATGTTGGGATTTGTTACAGAAGACATTCTTTGCCCTCCCCTCTTTTCCCTTCCCTACAAAATGCCGGTTGCCATCGGTCACTCTGTCCCCACAGACTTGTGGGCAGTGTTTGGTGGGTGCCAGGGTGGCAGGCTGTGGGCAGGCAGAGAAACAGAGAAAGCACATCAGAGCAATGACAGCCCCAGAACCTTCCCAAAAACCACAGTCAGGCGGTGCTGCCTGGAGAGGACCCTGCACAGCCCCACGCTCAGCAGCGCTTTGGGAGCAGCTCGGAGCAGGCACCAGGAGCTCACCTGCGTCTGGATGTTCCTGGTTCCTCTGCTCTCCCAGCAATTTGAGCCTCCCAGCGTGGCACTCACAGGCATCCAGCCCTGTGCCTGGCTGGACACCAGCACCAGATGTGGAGAAGAGCTGAAGAGCGCTGCCCCATTTCTCAGCCCCATGGCTCCCTCGCTTGGTTTCAGCTTTTCCAGTGACGACTCTGCAGCTGTCACCACTGCCACTGAGCCCCTGAGCGTCCCCAGGCAGGACCTGCTGCAGCAGGGCTGGGCAGCTTCCTCCATGGGTCTGGAGCTGAGGATAGCTTGCAGACAGAGGACTCTGCTGTAGCCACCTTGTCCCCCTGCCATGACCGCAGGGACATGCTGGTTTTGTCGCTTCAGGCATGGCCAGACACTGATGCTGTGCCTTCATGGCACAGCCCACTTTGTCCCCATCTTCTCCCTCATGACAGGGCAGGCCCAATAATAAGATTAGTTTGGGGGTCATGTGTTTATGTTGGTTATTTTACATCTTGGATGTGCTCTGGGAGCAAAATGCCGAGTGCAACGCCCAATCTATCCATGCCTTCACAGCAATTTTATATCCACTTGTGCCACAATAGCAGGGCAGTGTGAGTCTGCTTTATATTTTGAAGGAACGAAGGAGTGGAAACAATTCCAAAAACCCCCTGCCAGTATCACTGGCAGCTGAGAAGTTGGGCCAAACCAGGAAAATTAAAGGGGTCCGTGGCAGTAACCTGTTTTGGGGTTGCTGTTCCCTCTCCAAGTGAATCAGCAGCTGGAGTTGTGCCTTGTACATCAGTGCAGATCTTCATCAATGAACCAAAACTGAGAGAGTGAAAGACCATTCTGCTTATTCATGCCTGCTAAAATCTGCAAAAAATGCCCCTCCCTGACTGGCAATTCCTCTTCAAACTGATTTCTCCATCCCCAATCTCTTCCGTTTCATCTCCGCTCTTGTGCCTATGCTAGAGGCTTCTTTTTCTCGCAAAGTGCCGCAAAGCTATTCCTTAGCTCCTTTAAGTCCCTGAGTGATTTCCTATCACTTCAAAATGACAGCACATGGTCCTGTGCACAGCTCTTCTCATATTGCATGTTTTCAGCCAGAAGTGACTACTGAACACGCATGCATGCGTTCGCAGCATTCACATCTGAGCCATGTACGATGTGAATGTCGCCCCAGAGAGCCCGCACAGCCAGTTTTGAGGACCCATGTGCATGAGAATGAGTTACCTCACTGATATTTTTTGGTTTTCAAGTTTAGACATTTTTTTCCTGCCTCTGCGAAAATTTAGGCTTGCCGTAGATATTTTTTTTTTCATCTTGGCATGTTGATAGTAGAGCTTTGTAATGGGTTTCTGATCAGTAGCATCATGAAGGTGTTAGTGTGTTAGCTAACCATGTAAAATGAACAGTGCTGTAACAACTTTTACTGGTGATGTTTGAAATATCTTTAAAGCAGTGTGAGTGATTTAGGACAGATTTTTATGTCTCAGGCTTCTAGTTTTTCAAGACAAATGGAAGTAGCGAATCCAAGTAAAATTTAAGCTTTTGAAAAACACATCAGAAAACCCATAAGTACAGTGAAGAAAGTCGCAAATTTCCATGCTTTAGAAATAAGAATTAGTTTATTTTTATTCCCGATGATTAACAGCATTAAATATGAATGAAGTCGTTTATTGTAAATTGAACAGATGAAATCTTCTCTGCCACATTGCAGCTACGTGCCTTTACGGTGGAGCTCTGAACAGATCCTCTACAAAAAGCCTTTGTGTTAGAACAGCAGTGCCTAATTCTGAGATTAGCACTGCCTGTGCAGGCTAGCGCTCCAAAGCACTGTTCTCTTTACAATAAAGGTAGTTTCCATGAGATGCTTCTTTTTTTTTATTTTCCTTTATTTTATTTTTCTTTTGAGATATGTGGCCTAACATCTTTCCCTGTGCTTTATAAGAACTAACACACTTCTTTGTTATCTTTTTCTACCAACTCTGAAGGCCTTTGCCTGGTGGTCAGACCTAATGGTTGAGCACGCGGAGACCTTCCTGTCCCTGTTTGCAGTGGATATGGATGCAGCGTTAGAGGTGCAGCCCCCAGACACCTGGGACAGCTTCCCGCTCTTTCAGCTCATAAACGATTCCCTCCGTAGTGACTGTATGTATTGTATTTCGGTCGTTTCCTTTTCAGTGGGCGGCTCAGGTTACTGATAATGCTTTCAGCCTCTCTGCACTGCACAGAAAACTGAGATGGGGAGAGATTTGCAGATTGACACACTCTTTTAGCATCAGCTTGATTTTGTTCCATTGCCACTAGACAAAAGCACACCCCCTAAATCACCTTACTGAAAGGTGGGAAGTTGAACTTTTATTTTGCTTTGTCCTCTCAAGTCTCTTGGTAATGGCTGCCTGATAAGCAGGGAATTAGGTACTCTATCTCATTGTCATTAAATGTGTGTATCGTTTTATGTTTGTACTGCATTTATTTAGCATGGAGTAAACCAGTCCCTGCTTTAAGATTTTGTTGGAGAGAGGAAAATATTAAAGTAAATGGAAGCAGGAGTAGTTCAGAAGTATAGTGCTTTGTGAAATAAGACTCTTCTCCAAAGCACTTGGGCCCATGCTTTCAAAACCCATGTGAGCATTTGGCACTCTCCTAGTCTGACTCCTCCCTGGGGAGCTGGTGGCAAAATTGGCATTGCCTCAGCTAAGTCCCAGACCAGGGCCCCAGTTAGTTTTCTAAGACCACATAAAAAAGCCATGTAGTGAGCAACCAAAGAAGAAATTATTCTCCCACCTGCTAAAGCCATAATGTTTGCCATGATGTATTTCTTACACCTGTTTTATTCACAGGAAGTGATAATGTATTTGTAAGTTTGACATTAATGGAAAAGAAGGTTCATTGTCTGTTTATTTGTTTGGAGTAAGAAGTCTTTCCTGCTGTCTGTGTCCTGAGCATTGGTGCCTGATGCCAGCTCCTGTTACGTTCTCAAAGTTTTCCTGTTCACTGACAAATTCGTTGTGTGATGAAGTGCCACGCTGTGGTTTGTTACAGAGGTTGTAGTAACAGTAGTGTCTTACTATACTTTTATTTATCTATTCTAGATAATTTGTGCAATGGAAAATTCCACAAACACCTCCAAGACCTGTTTGCTCCACTTGTTGTTAGATATGTCGATCTGATGGAGTCCTCAATTGCACAGTCAATTCACAGGGGCTTTGAGCGGGAGTCATGGGAGCCAGTAAAGTAAGGAAACCTCCTTTGATACAATCGGAATTTGGGTGCAAATGGATGGAGATTCATACAGAGATGAATTAGCAAACGTTAGACTGGACATGCAGAAAGTGCTGTAAATTTTCTAGTTTAATGCTAAAAACAGGAGGCCTGATCTCTTCAGGGTTTTCAGGTTAATGAGGGAAATGGTGTTGGCTTTTTGAAATGCATTGCTGCCTCAGTTTGAACCGTGTGCCTTTGGACAGGGAAGCATAAAAATGGGAAAACCTTCTTAACTGCTGTGGCTTTTTGGAACCCATTCTAAAAGGCCTTTTCCAATGCTGCTTTTGAACTCACATAGCTCCTTTTCAGAACAAAAAAATCTCGCTTCACTGTGTTCAGTTGCAGCCCTGTAACCCCTGTGAGTCATTGCTGTACTTCGCCTTCCCAATACTCATTTTTTCCACCCACCTGTGGGGGGATAGTGCAGCGTGTGCCTCTGGCATCAGCCCCACGCCTGGTGGCTGCACATGTCCCCATGTCCAGGGCAGCTCTGCCAGTCCCAGCTCCCTTGCCTGTAGGATTAAACATGCAGAAACCAAAGTGAAACACGGGCAAGATGATTCAAGCATAATAATTTCTTACATTTGGAAAGCAAGGAGTTCACCGGCAAGAAATTGGGAGCCTGAGAAAAACCCAAATTGAACTCAGGAGCTGGTGAATGATAAAAATGTGACATGTGTTTTGGATTACTGTTGTTATTTCACAGGTTTTGAAGCATTGCTGAACCCTGTCACGCTTGCTCTGTAAAGCCACATCAGATCCTACAAAGGGAAATAAGTGACTTTTCCTTCTAATAAAGATATTAAAAGAGAAAGATCAACCCTTTGCAAGCAACATGAGTCTGGCAGTGCCTCAGACCAGGAACTGGGATCAGATGACCTCTGGAGAGACTTTTCCTTGCTTTTTCTGTCATTCTCTAGGCGAAGTGAAATGGCACTGCACTCTCAGAGGTTGCTGTATAAAAGAACGTGTGGTCTTTCAGGGCTTTTCACACCAAATATGTTCCGTTTACAAGGAAAAGAGATTTTGTTCAGCAGCCAGCCTCCCATATGCAACCTGGAGTCTGAGTACCCAGGTTTTTTCCTTTCTTTCTTGTGCATCTTCAGCATCCGTAAGGATTCTGCCTGCCAAATCTCAGGCTTTTTTCTTGACACCTGATCATCCCCTCTGTTTTGAGTGGGGTTAAGTGGCTGGCATTCAGGAGCCTCTCTCACTTTCCATTTGCTGTCTTTGGTCTGCAGGCTAACAGGATTAAAAATCCTAAAAAATCTTGTTTCAAATAAGCAGATGTGACCCAGAAAACATACAAGAAATAGATCTTTCGAGTAGGAGAATGCCATTTTTACAGCCACTCCTTCAAGCAGAATTGCACTTCGAAGTTAGCATTAACTTCAGTTTCAGAGCTCTGCTTTAGTAATGAATGTGCTTGTATTTCCTTGTCTGTTACGAAACAGAGGCTGTTAACTCTGTGTACCTGTCCACCTGGGTCAAGCACTCAACAAGCAATTCATTCTGCTTTTTTTTTTTTCTTTTATCAGAAGCTGTCATCTTTTTGCTTTTTAATGACTTTAGGGGTTTAACTGTAGATGTCCATAAGTACTTAAATGTGCTACTTGCCTGTCAAAATGCTTTGTCCCTGGGTATGCCAGCATCTATCATTTCCAAGTTATCCCTGATAGTTATAAAAGATCTTTTCTTAGTTCTCTTGTGATGGTTATTCCCTTCTGGAGTTCCAGTTACAGCATGCTTCGAGCATTGCATCTCCAAGCAAAAGCCCAGGATGGACTCTTTCTCTTACAGACTTGGGTATTTAAAAGATTCCTCCCAGCAGGAAAGTGGGTGCTTTCCACAAGAAGCTTCTGTCCATCTGGTGAAAAGATGCACCATGAGTTTTTTTTTTTTCACTAGTTGATATTTTGTTCTTGTGTCTCGCACACAAAAGTGTCACTTGCAAACGCTGGCTCAACATGATGTGACCCGGTGAAGGCAGGCACCAGCGAGTGCCAGAGGGTGGCACATACAGTGCAGAGGAAAAGAGGAGTGTCATTCCTAGGATCTTATGACATTTTTCATGTGCTGTTCAGAACTAAATGTTAAGGCATCTTCATCTTTTGCCTCCTGGGCAGACCACCTGCTCCTTTTTGTCTGATCGACAGGGAACTTGTAGAGGAACTCAGGTTAGAGACTTATCTTGTCTGATTTGCCCTCCTATATCTGGTCTCTTCTCACCCCACATGTCCATGCTGCAGCACACTTGAATTTTTGGCCGTAGATTCTCAAATATTTTGGACCAGCCAATCTGCAACCAAATCGTGACCTTCTATTGCCACCTCTTCCAGCAGAGCTTTTTTGGAAATCGGGAACGGTGCGGAATGTTCTTCCACAGCTTTCCTCTGCTTTGGAAAAAGACCTTCAAGTTGCCCAGCAAAGGCAGATCATCACAGCTGACCATTCCACCAAGTTTGTTGCTGCCCTGAATCTCTACAGTGGATTGTGAGAAGGAAATCTCATTATCTCCTGTTAACCAAGAAATTATTCCACAACTCAGAGTCTTTCGAAAGGGTTATTCTGTACTTGTGCTTGCAGTCAAGGCTGAAATATGTAGCCCTCCATAACCTGACCAGATGGCAGTTTGCAGGCATATATTTCTTCTATTTTCATTGCCGAATACTCTGCACCTTATGCTCTGAGCAGTAAGGTACAGAAATCACAAACAGAGAGAGAGAGATACTGTTAAGTATTGAAAAGAATGGGGGAAAAAAGCATGGATGTAATGTGCTCATGAGGGCTCTGTAATCTGCCTCTGCAGAGCTGCTGAATTTGCAGGGGGTCCGTGCCCTATAGCTAGAGCAGCTGGTGCGCTCGTATGAATCCACGCAGAGAAATGTGGAACACTTGTCCTTCGCACAGTCATCCAAGTATGCAGGATACAGAGTAGGTCTGTTCTCTGGTGAGTTGAGAGGTCTTGGAAAAGTAGGGTTTGCAATGGGTTTTTTTCATGCTAGCTCCTCGGAGAGCGCTGATTTATCTCGCAGCCAGCTGACACGTATGTGTGTGTGTCTCTGTGTGTGTGTCTGTGTTGAAAGATCTTTCTGAGCAAATGCTAAGGCTGGTGCAATGACAACCAGTTTCAATGGCTTGACTAGGACATTACTCACTGGCCCAGGGCTGTCTCTACCGGTCTGTAGTCCTGGCTTTAGCATCTATTAATTGCTCACTAACCCTCTGCAAACTATTTATAAATGTATCATTAATACAAATGTCAGAAGTTGAACGATATGATTATACTAATCATTTTATAAGGTTGTACAACTACAAAATGATAGTGAAAAACGTTTCCCCTTAAAAGAAGCACCGTTGTAGTGAAAGAGTATTTTTGTTACTATTCTGGGTGTCAGTCACAGGAAGAGCACAGATTTGACTGCCTACTTCACTATCAAGCTCTTTGCTTCACATCAAGGCTTTTGTGAAAAGATTTGCTCTTGAGCATTTGCTCAGCCTCGACAGTGAGGTTGCAAGTGTTTATAGTGATGGAAGAGACAGGCATTTGCGTCTTCCATCACTAAATCATTTCAGGCATCCCGTAGGAACTGAGGATTTAAGTACGGCCAAGGGTCTCGTTCAGCTCTATTCTGAGCCCAGGAGACAGCTCAGTAAAAAACGCTGTGATTTTTCTGCCCTCCTTTCATTGCCAGGGCAGCTCTACAGGAGCAGCCGCGGCGCCGCCGGACGCGTTGGGTGTGATCGGTGCCGCGGCACAGTGTGAGCGCTGGGAGGTGGTGCAGGGTACACTGCCAGTCTGTTTGCACTGAGAATTTCCCAGCACACAGCCCAGGTGAAAGGCGTTTCCACAGCTCACAGACACAAACGAGGCTGAAGCAGAAGACGCCAGGAAAACAAGCGGTGCAGCTCCAGAGCGTGCGTCTCCTATCAAACTGATCGGGATCCAGTCCTGGAGCTGAGTTGTCTCAAATCAGACAGCCCTCATCTTGTTGATGCAAATGCCCACATTCCCTGCCTGATGGCTGAGGTTATATTTAGCCATCTATATTAAATAGGCATGGCTGGCTTCTAGAAACAGTTTCTCATCTTGGACCTGTAGTTTTATGGTCTGAGCAATTGCAGGCTTTATGGAACATTTGCTGGTAATATTAATCATTTTTTACAGGTCTCACTGCAACTGTTAGTCAGATAATTAGATCAGTTGAACCTGAAAAACTGTGCATGTCAATTCAGGAGGATATCTTTTTACATTAGTTACTGTATGTTAACATAATATACTCCATTATTTTGCTGTTTTGTTTTAAGAGTACTAACTTATTCTTGCAACATATTCTTGCATCAGCAAAATAATGTGTTGTATAAAAGAAATATGTTTCCGTGTGAATATAGTATACTGTTTACTCTAGAAGTCATATTTTATTAATACAGTGTTTTTATTAATATAACACTGTCACTTCTTGAATTTTAATATTAAAACCAAAGGTCCTCTGATTTATGTATTTACCATCTGGCTAAGTTATTTAAGTTGCTTTTCCTTATACATTTATATGTTGTCCACCTCTTGCTATTTCTTTATTTATTCCATATCAGTATCTAACCACATGCACTGCCATTTCTGAAAATTTAACACTCTCTCAATCACTATGGAGTCTATGTCTCATTCAACAGTCATGTCATCTTAACAGCAGATACAGTATGAATGGAAACAATGGACAGCTTTGTGAGGCTAGTGAATTCTCCTGTTTGCTTGAAAAAGAGAACACACAGATAGCAGGAGGTTAAATCTGCTAAGAATCATAGAAATAAATAGAAATAAGAACGTAGTTGTGGTTTTTTTCACTAGAGAAAACTTTGGTTTGTTATTTTCCTTCCCAACACTGGGTTTTATTCACAAAGAATGAAGTCTGTTCCCTAAGATTCACCACCAATGACGAGCTGAGCTCTTGCAGAGTTGTGGTTCACATCGTCTGTTGCATTAGGAAACATTTATTCAGTACAGGCAGCTCAAACCCATTACTTTAAAGGTTGATATATAAAACATGCAGTAAGAAATGAAGTGTAAATTATTTCTCAGGGAAGTTAGTACGATTTTAATATGCCTTGAAAGACATAGTGTATAATCTGGTAGTTTCACAAGAATCCAGGTAATGGTGTCCATACAATAACTAATTTAATCCCAGGAAATGGGAGAGACCTCCAAAGGTGGCATGTCCTGATGCAGTCACTGAGAGCAGAGGAATTTGGAAGCAGAAGCTGTGCCCATGTGCATCAACAGAAGAGATTTCAGCAGCCTCAGCAGTGCAGGGTGAAGCTGAAATGCTGAATTACTGATTCCATTTTCACTGAGCCCAAGTAAACTGCTGAAAACAGTGTCAAAGCATCTGTTTTTGTTCCTCACATGGGACTGTGAAACCACCTGTGGGTCAGGCAATGTTTCTGGGAGAGGGCAGGAGCAAGGCATTCCTCTGAAACTGGCCTCTCCTCTGCGAGCCAGGAAACACGGGAGCTGGGTAATTGAGTTCTGTCTTTTGCTGATTCCCAGATCTCCTGGTGTTTTTATTTTGCATGTAGAATATAACTGTGATGAGATACTCACTGGAACAGAATTAGACCAATTATAACATCTAGAGACCTAGCAGACTGAAATACGTGGGGGTGGATTCCAAACCCTGGGCGGGTGGTGCTGTTACACACACCTTGTTCCAGCAGGGAATGTTGCATTAAATCAACACAGCTGCCCTCTTTCTCAAGATCTCTATTTGCATAACAGTTGCACATCTGAAAATATTGATCAAAGTCGTGATGCCCAAGAACACGTGCTTCATATCAACCTTTGAATATCTTAATCACCTCATGGCCCGTTTCCAGCCAAGACACAGTCACATGCCAGTCCTGGGTTTATTTACGAGGTGCAGTTCATTCACAGTGCACAAATAGTAGGGCTGGACAACCCCTTTCTCTGCTCCCAGGAATGCAAGGGAGGATCAGGGCACAGTCTTCACTGAACATTGCAGTTCACTGTTTCATCATTCTAGATTAGTCCATCTTTATTTTGAAGGTCTAAAACAAATCCCAGTTCCTCAGCAGATCTCTTAGTTTAGCTCTTTCATCCATCCTGTGTGTGTAAGAACTGACACTCTTGAAAGAAAGATTGTTTGGAAGAAAAGCTGCTCTCTGCACTTTAAAATGGTATCAGGACTTGAAGATGCAGTTATTTTCACGGGTGTTTGAGTTCTCTGTTAATTTGCTGTTTTATGATTCTTTTCATTCTGGATTGGTTTTTCCTTTTTCCTTTTTTAAGGAATTTGAATTTTATAGCAGACTGAAAACACAATACATTTAAGCTTCCATACTCATGCTTCTTTCTGAAATGTTTTGCTTTAGTTTTTTAACTGTCCTCATGCTGTGAACTTTGCAGATTTGTTTCTGAGTGTCATGTGCTTCTGCTACATCTGCATTGTCACTGTTATGGTATTTTTTCTTTCTGTCTGTTTCTTCCACAGGAGTTTAACAAGTAATCTGCCCAATGTGAATCTACCAAATGTGAATCTCCCTAAAGTACCAAATCTACCAGTTAACATCCCACTAGGCATCCCACAAATGCCTAGCTTTTCTGCACCGTCATGGATGGCTGCTATTTATGATTCTGAGTGTGTATTCAGTTCAAATTAGATCTCATTTAAATTTAAAGTAATCTTGGCATGGATATGTATTGTTTGTTTCTGTGCATTACATAAAACTTTAAAGAGTGATACAGTTAATTAGATGTTTTCTGAATGAGACACTAGTGAATTTCTGGCATGTGTATTTTGAGGGTTTTTTTGTATAAACCTTGAAAATTTGTCTCAACTCCCACTGAGAGTTTGAGCAAGTATCTTTCTTTACAAAATAGCTGTCAACAATGGGGCATGGTCTGAATAATATACAAACCACAGAACTTACAACGTGACGTGTCTCAGCAAAGAGTTTTGTCTAAAAGAGAAGATGAACCAATTTTAATGCCAGTCAACCAATTTCTGTGGACCAGATGTAGATCTAAAAGTGAATCCTATTTAATGCAAGCTCTGCATATCCCAGGTAATTTTTTCTTGATTTTAGTGAAGTGGTCTAAGAAAGAAGAGCACCCTGTAAGTTTTTATTCATGTTGGGGGATGCCCCAGCGAGGATTAAAGCTGCATAGCATCATTACTGCCCAAATAATGCCATGACCAACTAAAGAAATATATTTTCAATGTGAGTTTTAGAGTATGGCCTGCAAAATTGGGCATGGCATCGAAACAGTCGCTCTGTAGGAACCTTGTCCCAGTGTCCCAGACTGCATTCATGGAGCTCAGGGGGAAGAGACCACAAATCCTCAGCACAGATTAAACGAGTTCTTTTATAGCACATTTCCCACTGAGCAGTGTGGAGGGTGGCACACAGTGGGCTCAACCCAAATCTCATCATTTGAGGAAGCTCATCTCCCAAGAGATCCTAGCATGGGAATTGTTATTTGTCCATTCTCCTTCCAAAATCCTAAAGAGTTATTTAGGGTCGGCATAGGGTGGTCTCAGTCAGTACTATGGTGCTTTTCCTTTACCCCCTCACTTAACAGACAAAACTGAAGAACTCCCCCGAGAATCCCCTGCTCACTGGTTACTAAAACCCCCTCGATTACATCTACACCTGGAGTCCACCAGAATGCCTCTGCCATTGCTCTGGCACAGGTGGGATTGCAGAGCACTGGTAACAAACCAAAGAAAACACTGATGTGAGATCTTTTTTAAGAGATTTTAAAAGCTTTTAAAATACTAGCGTGGTTTTTTATGTTTCAAAGCCATACAACTCATATTCATGCTAAGATAGTTATATTAAAGGCTAGCTTAGGCAGTTGTCTGTAAAGAGTACTTGAAAGTTTTTAATCTTTCTCTGTGCATGCTTTGTGGTATTGCCCTTGAAAAGATAAGAATCATGTAATGACAGAAAATTGGATAATTCCTCTGAAAATGCTTGAGCATCAATGGTATATTGCAAGCTGCCTGTGTGATTAGAGTAATTGTGGTGCTCACAAGCAAAACACGAACAGTGCATTTTGGAAATGAATATATTATATTGTTTACTTGGATGGAGCCCTAATCTAAAGTGAGAAAAACACTGAGAATAATACTTTTTAAATTTTGAAACCAAATGGGTGTCATAATATTGCCGTAGTAAATACCAATTATTGTATTTGTACACATTTAATCACTTAAAATGCAAATTCAGGCAGTTCCAAAACTGGGTTTAGACTGTTAAAGCTTGCTTACACCCAAGCACAGGTTTGAACTGAAAACTGGTGGTAGATGAACATGTGAGACTGTTGTCCAAACTGGTCCCCTGGCTAAAGCAAATGCCTGATTCTTTATCTTTTCATCTCCCTGGTTTCCTTTTACTCACCCTTCCCCTCCATCAAGGACATGTTACCTGTTGCTTAGTGTCAGATACGTTTCTCCTACAACCAAGACGATTCATTCTTTATCTCGTTGGCTCTGCTAGCCCAGGATCCCTCAGGACCCCTCTGGCATGTTGGGACTACAGTTCTCACCTGGGAGTAGCCCTGTTTGCATTAGCTCCGAGCTCCTCTAGCATTAACTCAATGCAGCTGGCATCTGTCACAATAGAAACACCCTCCCTCATCTGTTTCTATAGATGATGTCAGCACAAGTGGTAATGCATGGTGTGTTAAATATCTTATAAATTACTGTGTTAGCATTAGTGGTATGCGAGGAGGGGGTTGAAACTCTTGAAGCTCCCTTGGTAATTGTTCTGAAAAAAAAAAAAAGTGAGGGAGAAGAAGAGAGGGAGAGAAAAGGGTTATGGATGCATAAATTTCTCTGCACAAACAGAGTGCAATCCAGTCCTGTATTTTTATTCTGTAAGTGGAGGTTTGAGATATAATTATACTGTGAAAAGAGCTGGTGTAGCTACACACTGCAGGACCAAAGACTTCCATCTGGGCAGGGGTGTGGGTACAAGAATATATGCTTGGGAAAGAAATTCAGAGTTTTGTGGCAAACCAAAGTTGTTGCAAAATAAATTTTTAAAACTGGAAATTTGTTGTCCTGTAATTGCCTTTGCAAAGAAAAAGGTGCAGCGGTAAATCCTGCCAAAACTCCTGGATATGAGATGTCCCCTTAGCTCAATTGACTTACCCCAATTTTCTTTCAGCTGCTCAAGAGATAAAGCGTGTCCTCGCTCACCACTTGTTAGCACTGTCCCTTACCTGGAAACGGGGCCGCACTGGGGGGACAAGGCAAACTCAAGATATAATTTGGAGGGGGGAGAATTGCATGAAACCCTAAATCTTAATAACTGCATACGGCCTAGTATGACAGTTATTATTGACCGAGGATTTTCTCCCACAATTTCTGGCCTTAATTCTTAATAATCACATACGTTGATGTGGTTATTAACTAAGGCTGATTTTTACCATACACACGTTCTTGCGTTAATATGTGTAACTCATGATGTTGTCTTACTCATCTGGTCTGGAAAGTTTTGTGGGTGATGACAGCAAGGTAGATTAGGCAACTGTATGGTAAAACTCAAAATCCTGATGGTGGAGATGGCCAGCGTTGTCCTGTGTATGAAACTGCTGTCTGCCTTACACTTGTTGCAGGAATGGTCTCCACATCAGGTTGCAAAGACCCTGATGCCACTTCTGACTTTTGTTCTCGTTTTGCCCTGCCAGCAATGGATCAGGCACCTCAGAAGATATGTTCTGGAAACTTGATGCCCTACAGACCTTCATTCGGGATTTGCACTGGCCCGAGGAGGAGTTTGGGAAACACTTAGAGCAGCGCTTGAAGCTGATGGCGAGTGACATGATTGAGTCTTGTGTGAAAAGGTGCGTGCCCATGAGCCAGCCTGGTGTGTTTCTCACAGGATGCAGAGCCTGTTCCACTCTAAAAACTGGAATTCACCCCGTTGCTGTGAATTGTGGACTCTGGAGAGTGCTTATTCACAATAAGGCAGTAAATCACCCATTCTTGCGGGTTTTGTAGGTAATTAATTCTTTTCAGTGCTGCGCGTGAGGTCGGATCTTTGTAAATGCAGTTTGGTGTGATGATGCTGACTGCTGAAGGCATAGCCATAAGAAAGATCCCAGCACCCACCTAAAAAACACAGATACATGAAAAAAAGACCAAGAAAAAGTGATTTTAAAAATGGGATAGTCTGTTGCTTGGCACACAGGTTTCACGTCTGCCGTTGATTGGGGAAAGCTGTTGTATCATCAGCCACATTATAGGATAGTTACCTGCAGATCTTCCAAAACAGAGATGTCTTTAAGCAACTTTTAGGCATACTGGCAGCTGTCATTTTGAAAGCAAAATATTGAAGCTAGATTTCCAACTTTTCCACGGCAAATTATGTCCATTTGCATCGGAGCTAATGAGGCAAGAAGAAAAAATAAACTTTGTATTTCATTGTGCAAAAAAACCATAGACAAAGAGATGAACCAGGGGGAAAATGGATGCTAAATGCAGCTGATACATGCTAATATTAACTGCAGTGTGTGATGTGGCTGTTCTGTATCACAACTTCCTGGCCACTCTGCAAGTGTGAGTGTGGCATTTATTTTCAGTATGATCCTCCCAGCCGGGATGTGCAGTGTCAGCACAGGGGAAGGCTCGTTCAGTCCCTGGGATGTGGGCAGGAAGGCAGACAGCTCAAGGCTTGTTCTCTCACCATTCTGGAATAAACCCCAGTGCATTTTAAGTGCAATGAGATGCATTGCACTTGATGTCTTTGACATTGAGCAAGTCCTTTATTGCAGCAGCTCATCTTTGGTCCTGTGTCTAGCACAAACACTGAGCTTCAGTTCTCCAGTTTTCAGGCTGTCCTTCAGGAAAAAACTGAGTGCTGGAGCTCTGCTCTCTGCTCTGCCCCAGCACCACCAGCAAAACTTATTTTCTCTGGTTTTGGGCTTTTTTTTTTTCACTTGGAACTAAGGCCCCTTTGCTGTCCTTGCAGCATAATTATAGCTGCAATGATCTGTAGAAATCAGAACAAGCTAGTTCAGCTGAGATAACTGGGAAAAACAAGCAAATTTCCAGGTACATCTGAAGAAGGGCTTGTGTGCCTGGAAGCCGGGTGGTTTTTTTCCCTTATTTGCCTCAACCTTTCAACGAATGTGTTGCCCCTCTGTAAAAACCTGGCCCAGCTTCTATTGATGCAACTAAATATAATGGTTGTGAGCATAAGTAAGTAGGAACATGCTCCTTTCCATGAGGAGATGGAAAATCCCAGTCTCCTTGGGTCCTTTCAGTAATTATCAAGATTCTAGTCCCCGAGTCCAGGCTAAATCTGGCACTGGTAATTAAATCAGTTCAAATGCCACTGCTGATGTAAACCAATATGCTGCCTTCCCTATTTATATCACCTGCAAACAGGGCCTGGCTAAGGTTTCTTTAGCAATTTCAGTTTGACACAACATTTTTCTTCGCGTCTGTCTCTGAACTGTTGAATCCATGCAGGAGCCACCCCGCCTCCCGCACTGGGTTGTATTTCGGGGCTGTCAGGAAAGCAGCCCTTGCAAGGAAGGTCTGTTAACTAATAAATCCAGGCAGAAGGACTTATCTACCAGCTCAGATCTGATCCCAAGAACGAGTCCTTCACATTCGTAAATGAGTTTTCGTTTGCATAACCCTTGGGGGATCGTTCAAGTTCAGAGTTATTCCTGAGCTGCAGCTGATATTATTTGTTATTTCTGAATTGAAGCTCCTGCGTTAATTTATTGGCAGATTCTGCTTGATGTGATAATTGTTCTGTGTTAGGTTAGATTTTAGTGAAGTACCTCTGGAATATGCAAAGGGGCTCCAAAGAAAGGCAGGCAGGGAATGCCCACCACACTGCAAAGCATTCCTGTGTTGGAGTCACAAATACCTTGGTATTTAAAATATTACATGGGATCAGATTTTGTAGGTTTTTTTGCCTGACAAAGCTTTGTTGTATCATGGTTTGCAACTGCCGGGGATGTCAAATTTGATGTCAGTGAAGCCTCAGGAGAGCAGGGAGGTGTGGGATACGAGTGTGTTCGTATGTGCACAACTGGGCCCATGCACACTTTGCAGACATGTGGTGCAGGGAAACTACTCCTGTGAACTGACAGTTCACTCCTGTGAACTGACAAGACAATTAAAAACTTTCCAGCAAGCAAATACTATCATACTACAAAAAATGCAATGATCTGGCAGTGTCCTTTCAGCCAAGCAATAATTTTCTGGTTTTTGTAGCTGATGTCATGGAGCAATAAGAGCTGTGGTTATCAGTCAGCTAATGCCACTAAATTAAAGGTGTACATTAACACTGCTTTTGTAACATCATCACACTGTTTACCAAGCATGAGAGAGTCACAGCTTCCCTGAAACGGTTGAACACTTTATAAATAGTGTGTATTCTGGAGAGGGGGTTTCTTTTCAAACTGGAAAACCATTTTTAGTAAAAACACATTTGTAACAATTGCGCTATGGCACTCCCAGCAGCATTCAGCTTTCTGGCTTCTCAAACTCCTCTCAGTATTGTTTCACATTATTATTATTGGCTTCAGTATGTTCAAAAGCAACTGAAACGTCTATTTCTACTTTCCTTCACAGAACAAGGATTGCATTTGAAGTAAAACTGCAGAAAACCAGCCGATCAACAGATTTCCGAGTCCCTCAATCAATATGCACCATGTTTAATGTCATGGTGGATGCCAAAGCTCAGTCTACAAAGCTTTGCAGTATGGAAATGGGCCAAGAGGTAAAAATGCAGGTTCTTCCTTTCACAGCTTTTAAAGGCAATGTCATGAAATTTCCTGTCTCCTGTTGTGCTCGTTTCAGAGACGTTGTATCGTTTGTGGATTTAGCCTTCCATAGAGAGTGTGCAGATGAATGTACAGGGGGTTGCTCTCAAATCTAATGAATAGAAACATTCGGAATCCCTGTCACTTAGGAGTGGCTTTTTGCAAGGACTGTGGTATGCATACGGTATCTCTCAAGCTTGGTTGTTGCATGATGACCATACAAATTGAGTCATTAACTGCACCTTGGAGCCAGGTGTTGGCAACACACTTTCTGTGTATGGCTATTTTCTGTAGACAAACAGAAGGAAAACAGAACTGCCAAGTTGTTGCTGTGATGCATGTAAGGGAAAAAAAAAAAAACCAAACTAAAACCAAAAATATAAATCACTTCCAAAAGTAGATTGACATTCCGGCTGCTTTGCCTTCCTTGAGTACTGGCTATAATCAGCACACTTGATCATTCTGGATTTCCAGGTTCATAATGACTCAAGTTTCCAAACAGCAAACCTGTTTTAATTAGTTGCTAATTTTTATTTTCTTCTGAAGCCGTAGTTGCAGGTTGAAGTTTCTGTGAATTGATCTATGAATTAGAAAGACATGGCAAATTGGAATGAATTAAATGCATCAGAATGCTCGTTTTGCTCCAGTGACTTCAAGCCAAATTGAATATTCATATACCAGTCTAGAATAAATTCACAAATACTGTTTGGCTCACCTATAGTGCTGCTTGTCAGCGTTTCCTAGATAAGCCTTTTCACTACAGCTTTCCATGGTCAGATTTTGCAGAGAACCATTGCTAGTTGTTCCTGTGTTTTTTCAGTTGTTCACCTCAATTTTTCCTCTGAAAGAACTTGCTCCAAAGGCCACTGGAAGCAGCAGGGCTCTCTGCCCTGATGTCAGTGGTGTTTGGATCAGATCCAGCCGTTCCTTTTATTTTTCTTATACATATTTCAGTTATGACATTTTATTTGTGACACTCACCTTGCAAAAGATTTCATACTGCCCATCATCAGGTCTTCCCTTGTCCTCCAGGTCACCTGGAGCAGATCTTGAGTGGGCTTTTGTTGTCCAAGTCTGGACATGAACTTCTCTCCCATTTTCTGTTCCATATTCATACCCATTTGTCTCCCCAAATCCCTCAGCCTGCAGCTGCTGCAGCATCCACCTTGGCAGTGCCCCGTCAGCTGGGAAGGTCCATGTTTGCGATGCTCCCCGCTGCAAACCAGGATCAAACCCTTATACTGGCACAGTCCCTGGGGACAGGGAGATTTTGGAGATCACTCAGACTCTGATATCTTGACAGAGGAGGCTCATTGCATTCATGAAACTGTCAGGTTAAGTATTCAGAGGGCTGATAAAGACTGATAAAACGCCAGCCGTGCCCGAGTATCGCGTGACCAGGCACTCGCTGCATCGTTCCACGCTGACTCGTGATGCTCTCTGCTTGCCACAGTTCCCTCCAAATTCTCAGCATCAGTCCCACTGCAGGCTCGGCCTGACTCAGGCTGCAGGTGACAGGGGAGCAGGTGGCCAAGTGGCTGCTCCTGGGCTGCAGCTGCTCCTGGGATCAGCTGCAAATCTGCCTGTGCCACTTCCAGGAGCTGTTTGGGACGGCAGCTCGGAGACAGCTGAACTCCTGTGGCAAGCAGCAGTTGCTGGGACAAGAGGTTTTTAACAGATAGCTAAACTAATAGACCTGTAAAGCAGGTGTAAATTATTGGTGCATAAGTTACCATTTAGGGCTGCAGTATTTTATACACCCTCCCTTTTTCTTTTCTTTTTTTTAATGAGTGTTACTACCTCCCCCTCCATTCACTCGTGCCATTCTGTTTTGGCTATCTCCATCTCCTCTCCTCAAAGCTGTCTAAACCTGTGTGCCAAGATGGTCAGGCTGAGGGGGGTAAAAGTTCTCATATAGATCTGTCACTAGAGTCTGGGAGGGGAGGACAAATGCCACCCTGCCTCTTCCCGTCCCATCGGAAACGATGAGAGACTCAGATGGGCAGCAGAGGCATGGGAATTAGTTCCAGTCTTTTTCTTCCTCAGTAATATGGGGAGTTGGGTCTGTGCCTCACTGAGTCCCTCTGTCCCCCCATCTCTGGGGTGTAGCAGCCAGTCAGGCTCAGCAAGGGCTGCTGGCAGCCCCGGTGGGGAGGGATGGACAGGCAGGGAGGGACAGACAGACTCACTGATGGGACTGTCTGTCAGTGCCACAGCCAGCACGGGGCTCCTCCAGCCGTGTCCCTGTGCACGCAGCTCAATGGCAGCAAAAAGGGCTCACACTGCCCACCACCGTGTTCAGCCAGGGCCTTTGGCCCAGACCTTACCAAAGACATTTTTGTTAGAAACAAACCACTTTTTCTGATAGTTCAGTCTGTGCGTGGGCAGAGGCTCTCTCAACACCTTCCTTGACCTTGCTCCGTGGGTTCCCTCCCACCCCAAAGGCCTTCACTTTCACACTACCTTCAGCCACACTCACTTTAGCAGATACTTGAATGCATTTTGCGAGCATTACCCTGTGAAACAAACACCCATCATTTCATTCCATTTCCTTGTCTCTAAAGGCAGCTGTTAAAACATTTGGTAAACATACTTTACCATCTTAAATATTTATTTTTCCTCTGAATTTTTAATACATCTAAGGGGATAAATGTATGTATTAAATGTTTCTCAGTTGGTCTAGTATGTTTCTATTTAATATCTAAGGTCAGATGGTCCTTAGAGAAATACAACGTACACACAATCTGTTACATGACAAGGCAAGATACTCATCACATAAAGTCAAGTTGAATCATTGTAGTGCACTGATTATGGATTGTAATAATTGAGCTAATAGAAAGCTGTGATGAACTCAATTGAGAGGGGGGGCTACGCTGGGTAAAGCAAACCAGCTCTGCGATCTTTAACCTTGAGCGTTTCCATGAGGAATGTGGAAGGAGCTGTTGGAATTGCTGGTTTTGTGAGCCAGGCGTCTGTAGCAGCCCCAGGCGCTCGCTTTCCAAACCCCGCCGTGTGTGACCCCATCCTGGCCGAGCTCCCCTTCCCGAGGAGGAGCTGGGGCTGTGGCACCAGAGGCACAGGGTACACGTGGCTGTGGCTGCCCGGGCAGGACCCTCGGCTCACAGGCCTGTCCTGCATGGTCACTGCCGGACAGCGGGGCTCAGTCCGCCCCGGGGATTGCGGCTGCGATGGGAATGAGCGCTCAGGGTACTGCTACACCGCCTTGGTGCATGCACAGGCTCCTGTCCTGCTCTCGGAGCTGTGGTTTTATTCCATTGGGGCTCTTATTTGCTTCTGAAACGAGCTTGTAATTGGACATGCATCAGTCAGTGCATTTCACAGTGGATTGCTTTGCACATAGCGAGTCATGTTTGAGTTCAAACTCATGACTTACCTGATGAAAGCAGTTAGCTAAAAGCTTGTTTGCAAAGTCTTACACACACAGAAAATGCAGTTGCAGAAGGAAAACATCATGGGAGAGACACCCCAATATGTGCACAACCCCTTCTCCATTTCCCTTAGGAAGTCCTGGCTGTGTCTGCCAAGCACATCAGCAGCTTCTACCTGTACCGAGCTGTTACAGGTCGCTGCCTCCCCACAGCTGCATTCCAGCTGTGCTGGGAAAGGCCAGCTCAATCCTGGGAGCTGACAAGGCCTAGCTCTGCATTAAAGACGAATCATAACTGTGATCCCATAAGGGACTTGTGTATGTCTTGACCTGCAAAGCAGGACATGGGAATGGGAGCTGCCAATGCAAGTGTCACCCGCTTGTTCGTGTATGTTTTCCCCGCGTGGGCCCAGCAGATCGCAGCCTGTGGCGTGGCAGTTCCGCCTTGTCCTTGTGCCCAGGTGAGGCTCTGAGTGTCCCCAGCCAGGCCAGGGGCTGGGACGTGCTGTGCCATGTCCCCCTGCCCCGAGGCTGAACCCTGCCTGTCGACAGCCGGTTCCCTTCCTCTCTGGAGCCGAATAAAACCATAAGCGAGTGCCAGGTGTCAGCCACAATCCGGGCCCTTCCCACTGTTTTACTGCCTGCAAATCCTACAGGTAGCGATCTCTGGTATTTCAGCGAAAGGAGGTTTTGACCCCATTTCATTTTCCATTGCTTATTGTTTCTGTGCATGATGCTGCTGTTCTCATACGTCTCTTTTTTTAAAAGATTTTGGTTTATTTATTGTTTATCTTCATATGTTCTTTTTCCTGTCTTTTGCACTTTCCTCTTTATTTCTGTCCCCAATCATCTGAAAAGTTTGCAAAAGAGTGGGTAAGTGTGTCCTACTTTTATTTTCCTTTCCCCCGATTCCTATATTAATGTTACTGCCATAGGAAAGAATCCCCAGACTGCAGAGCAGTTCAGAGTACCGATCAGACACTGAGACCAGCAGCTAGCATTTGTAAAGCCCTCACAGTCTTCCTTCCCAAAGTCTGATTAGTATTTAAAGCAGATTTGTCTCTTTCAATGTGATTTGATGTTAACATTTTAAAACAATATTAATGCCAAGTGGTAATGAATATAGTGACTAGCACCAGTGCTTGAAATGTTTGACTGAAAAATCAAATGTTTTGTGTTGGAAAGCAGTCATAATCAGTATTTTCTCAGTCCATTGAAAATAAGAATATACTGTATGTTTTCACTAATTAAATCTTGTATTGGAAACAGGTCTTTTCTAAATTAGTAGAAGACTGTATTTTAGTACCTATTCTAGCCATATTGCAGCTGATTGCATCAGAGCTCCCGAGCTAAGCAAGGTTTGGCATGTGCAGAAATTGGGTTGAAGACTCAGAAATGCTGGTGCTGCAGGCACGGGCCTTGGTCAGCCGGTGCTGAGCTGCTGCCACGGGATCTGCCATTGCCCAGGGCTCGGGGCTGCACTGCCTGCTGGCTTTTGCATGGGACAAAAAGGCTCGTCGTGGTTTGTTGGGTGGTTTTTGGATGGATCTGACAGTACAAGACAGCAAAGCCTTTAAATGAGTGCTTAACTTGTGCCCTCTGAGCGCGGGGTAGCACAGGTTGGGCTGCTTTGCTGCACTAGGGAAGGCTGCAGCACCATTTCCAGTGGTTGAGCCCCGTGCCAGCTCCCCTGGAGCAGCACATCCTCCCCGTTCCCGTGCCGAGGGCTGGGTGGGTTGTGGAGCCCTGGGAAGGGCTGTTCCCCTCCAGCAGCAGGTGTATCCCACTGCCCCATGGACGGGACAGTGCCCACGGACGTGGAGCAAAGGGATTTCAGGGTCTGTAGGAGCACCAGGTGCTGGCTCTCACAGGAATGGCAGAGCCTCCCCTCCAACATCCACGCGTGGCTCCCGGAGCTGCAGGCACACAGAAGAGGGCAGGGTTTGCCCGTGCCTCTAAACTGGTGTAGGATTCTCCTGAGTTCGAGGTCTCTCCTGCACGTGTAAGTAGTCACTGGCCACTGCAGTCGGGCCCAGGGTAATAAGCTGCATAATTCTTCGGTTTAATACTACGTATTGTTGTTTACCAAGGGAAGAGGCTGACAAGTGTAGAGCTGTTGGCTGTGATCAATGCTAATATTTTCCTCCCCCTCTCCTTTTATTTTTCTTTAGCACCAGTACCATTCAAAAATAGATGAACTAATTGAGGAAACCGTCAAAGAAATGATAACACTCCTAGTGGCAAAGGTAACCCTCGGCTTCAGGTGAAGTGATTCGCTGTTAACATTGCATCTTTAACATGTGCGTTTCCATTAAAATGTGACACATTAGGATGCTGAATTGGCTTCTTGTTTCTCTCAGGCAGGATCATGCATCTCCCAGTCCTTTCATGGTGACTCTTTGTTGATTAGGAGTTGGGTGAGATGCAATACTCTGCTGGCACGATTGCCATACTGGGCCAGAAGTGGTTTTAAGGAATGGGTGTTACGTTAATAGGGTGACACCCATGGTCAGCATCACCCCACAGCCCTGGGGGTAGCTGCAGTCAGGGGGTGGCCCCATTAAATGATGCTGCAGAGCCATTGGGGTGGCACGCAGAGGTGGCCACCACTCCTACGCATGAGGTTGTGTGGACAAAATAGCTCATCTTGTGCAAGATCACCATATGCTCTCCTAAGAAATTAATTTAGAGGTGACAGTAGTGGGAAATACATTCCAAAATGTCAGGTTTAATTGTTTGGAAATTGTTTTTCATCAGAGTCAGCTCCTGTAGCTCAGCTGCCAGCATTCCCCTCGGGTGATTGTGTAGGTCTGGTGTGCTGTGCTGACACAGAGGGGAATTGGTATGTAAGGAGAAAGATGGTGGGGTGTGTTTTCCTCTAGTTTCAAACTTTCTGAGAACAAGTCATCCCTATTATACAGCGGAGACCTTTAAACATAATCCGCCAACATATGCCAGTTCAATTCTTCTGCAAGAATACCCAGCTAGCTGCGTGCCTGCCACTGCATACAGGGAGCAGGAGCCACAGCCTTCCCCACCCAGAGAGGCTCTGCTGGATTCCCCCCTCGCTGCACCCACCTCCTGCCCCTGCACCACCAGGACACTGAGGGGTGATTCCCCTCACCACAGCACCCAAAAGGAAGCGCTCCTGCTCCCCACTCCCCACCCACTGTGCTCAAGGACAGGGGGTCCATTCTTTTGGCAATGCTAAGAGCTCCACTGGCTTCTTTGAGGGCGACACAGATTTTTACATCCTTGTCCAACTATTAAAAATAATTGCAGTATTTTTTGTCTTCGTAGTTTGTCACCATTTTGGAAGGAGTCTTGGCCAAACTGTCTAGATACGATGAAGGAACTTTGTTTTCTTCTTTCCTGTCATTTACTGTAAGTACAAACAACAGTTTCCTTTCTTTTTATTTTTTTTTCTGATTTGTAACCTCCTGCTTTCCCAGGACTATATCAGCAACCTAATTATTCTTCCATTCTGTGATGTTTGATCACTGTAACCCCCACATTAATAGAAAAACAAGTTGTATGAAGAAATACAGTACATAAACACCCAGGATGCACAGAGTAAAGCCATCTCCAGCCATCACTTGGCCTGGTGAAGTTTATTCTGTAGAGGATACAAATGAAGATGAAAATATACATGTATACATGCAATTTGCTTCGTTGTCACTTCACTTGACAGATGTGTTCCTCTCATTATTCTGGTCCTATCAGTGACCATCCTAAGTAGTAAACAGCAAAATAAGGGAGATTTAGGGAGTGTCTGTGTGTTTCTGAAAGGGAACAAGGTAGGGGAAATGCCATGAGGTCACAAAGCACGAGGTGCCTCCAATGCTGTGTTTCTCTGTAACACTGTGGAACCAATTCACAGCTCACCACATATTTCCTAGCAAGGTATAGGACCAGACCAATATCTGTGCAAAACTGGCCTCAGTATCCAGCAAATGCTTAACAATCTGAGCTGTATTCCAGAAAAGTGTTGTGACAGCTTCTTAGGACGAGCACATGGCAGCTGATTTCCAAAGGTCTTCTGAAAATGCATGTGCCAGAAAGTTTACAAGAGTGTCTCTGTGCAAGAAGGGCTTAATTTCTCTCAGCTCACAGACAGTTGTGCAGCCGAGTGCCTGTGGCTGGGCTGGTTGGAAAGCTGTGTTCACGTTTCACCCCCAGCCCCGTTGCCTTCATGTGCAGCCTCTCCTGCACTCAATTGTTCACAGAAATGGGGCAAGAGGAGAAGGCAGTGTTCTGCAAACTGGGAGGGCTTTCCAAAATCTCATTTTGGTGTTGTCTTAATTACTTGCAGATGTCTGCTGTTTGCTACTCTTGGGCCCTTTAGCTGAGTTTGAGGCAGTTTGTAGGATCCGTTTGGAAATGGAGATGGCTGTGGGAAGGCTTACCAGCAGAGGCAAGAAACTGCTCTTGGCAGCTTTGTGCCCACAGTCTGGCAGCTTATCTGAACCACCGTGGGGTTCAGACTGAGCAGTCTGCCTTTCAGGTGTGCTGGAGGCACTTTATTCGTCGGAGCAGAGAAGAAGGGAGGGTGTCCCACTCACAGTGCAGCTCTTCTCCCCGGATAAACCCTGGTGGTTACAGCCCAGGGCTGAGCTCATCCCTGCTCGAGGGAATGCAGGGTATGGCTTGTGGGGGGATACCTGGATACCCTCCCTCATTCCAGCGCTGTGGAGGGGTTAGGAAACGCTTGTGTGCCAGCAGCAGAGGATGTGGAGGCGGCAGCTTTCCAGGCATCGGAAGCACCGGCATCAGCCCGTTAGACAGAGTAACGTGCAGCCCTTCCTTCCCCGTGAATCCAAGCTGTTCCTCGGTTGGTGCTGCGCTGCTCCCACCACATCCTACTGTTTACGCTGCCGAGTGCTGCTCCCTTGGATTGCTGAGCAAAGCCCCGGCTGCACCTGGGCTCTGGGCACCCGTCAGGACCAGCACGTGGGTGTGTGAGGTTTGAGCATCCTCTCTGCTGCTGCTTGGGCTCTTACTGACACTGAACTGCCCCAGCAGCAGCAAAGCACTCTGTCCCGCTCCAACAGCCCCACAGCCTTCAAATATGGTCCCAAAACCTCGATTTCCCGAGTTTTCAATCAGGGAGGGATGTGTATCCAAATAGCTGCTGTGCGTGGTGTGTTCATGTCTCCAGGAAAGTGTTGGTCCCTCGCCCACAGCAAGTGGGCTGGGCACGCGGCAGAGGAGCAGGATTGCTCCTTCCTGGCAAAGGGACGTCTCTCGCTTTGGCCCCCATGTTTGCTGGGAGCCACTGGGAGAGGAGGCTGAGGAGCAGCCCTGACCCCTTTGGCACTGGGCTTAGCAAGTCTCCTCTCCCTGCAGTAGTAATGTGACTTGCTGTGTTTAGTCTTTGCAGTGATAAATACAGAATCTCTCTCTTGTTACAGCATGCTTGCACCACCTCCCACGTTTTCCCTGTCTGAACAAATACAACAAAGTGTGATGGTCCAAGCCGCTGAGCTCCAGAAAGCATTAGTCTCCCACCCCCTTCCACCGACTTCTTTCATCGCGTGTTTTCCAGGCGCTCTGCAAGTGACATGTACTCGGGGGTCTTGTGACAGACAGTTTTATCACCTAGTAGGATATCCTCATTTCCAATTCTTGCCTCGAAATTCAAGATAAAATTAATGCATCTGTTGTCCTAATAAATTCTCACTAGCCACTTCTCCTTGCAGAGCACTTTGAGAGGAAAACACCCTTCTAAATTTGGCCAGACTTTTTTTTTTATTTTTTCTGTTTGTTGCTACATTTCAGTGCATCTTGGCGGCAGCAGCCCAGGCCCTGGCTGGGCGTCTGCATGTGCAGATCCACTGACTCTCAGGAATGCCAGCTGCTAAAATTCCCTGTAATCTGGATGGCCTCTGTAGGCAGAGCATTACACCTGTGGTAAATATAACCAAAGATCCCATGTTACCCGAGAGAGACAGAAGTAAAAGATCTTATTTTTGTTCTGCGCAAAATTTGTATGGTAAACTGAGACGTTCCATGGCAAAGTCACATACTTTGTGAAAAACGGCAGCCTAGCAAAAATCACACAACATCCGGCAGTTTGGAAATTTCACTAAATGTAGCCAAATCTGAGTTTAAAGAAAAACAAGTAATTATTCTGATTAAAGGGGAGTGGGCAGGAGAAGCAGCTCAGTTTTTTTGTGGGTGGAGGGAGGAGATCGCAGGAAGCTGAGTTATTCTTGTCGCCTCTTGGCTTTGGAGAAGGCAGTTTGAAAGTGGCGCTAAGCTGGACCCACCAGTGCTAAATCCACGCTCAGCTGGCAAGTTTGCCTCTGCCTGGCTTCTTGCTCAGTGTGATATTTGAAGGTACAGGTGTGGCCCTGAGCAAGGACCTCAGCTCGAGTTCTGCAGGCTGTTGAGCACACTGTTTTCCACGCTTTCCTCCTGGTTGTTGGGCTTTGCTGCTCAGAAAAATTGTTGGTTTGGTGCTTGCACGGGCACCCTGCCCGTGTGGGTGTGCCATGACTGCCTGCTCTCCTGGAGCTGCAGCCTCTGGATGGGCTCCAGCTGCCTTCACCACGGAGGATGGGGCTCCTCCGCTCCCATTCCGCAGGAGCGAGGGATGGCACTTCACCATCACCCTAGAAAGTGGTGAGGATAAACGCAGAGGGAGGGCGAGGTGTCCAGACAGCTGGCTGGAAACAAGAATACCTGCAGGCAAGACAAATGTTTGCTCTGGCGCTGGTTTTGTGCCTCCTTCATAAACTCAGGGATGTGCCCCGTGCCCCTGCAGCCCCTCTGGGTAGCAGACCTGGGTACACCGTGGCAGCAGGCGCTCCCTGCCCTCCTCCTGCCCTTCCCTCTGTTCTGCCCCCCGGCTCGGCAGCCCGGGCGCTGCCAATGCTCGCCGCGTTCACCTCGGCAATTACCACCAGTCTGGTCTTTTGTATCGCCTCATTGTGCTTAATTATGCACCCCCCACACACACCATATGAGTGCTTCCACCCACTCTCACATTCTGTCTCACACATACATTCATTCTCTCATTCGGGACACATAATTTATTCATCCCAAGATGCAACTGTGTGCGTGTTATATTTAGGCTGTTTTAATGGTAGCTTTAGAAATATTTAAAAGCAGGTGAGCTTTTACACCCAAACAAAGATGGCCGGCAACGCTTACCCTAATTAAAAGCAGAAGCGTTGTGGAAAATCCCAGCCATACTCTTTCTACACACTGTGCCTTATGCTACAGTGGGAAAAAGGTCTCTGTGGCCAGCTGGGCACTGCTCAGTTGGAAGAGTTGGCCTTGACATCAGGGGCCACCCCGCCTCCTGCACCAGGCAACGTGTGCCCTGCTGCATGGAAAGCCACAGACAAAGTCACATTGGGGTCGTGCAGATCCCACCAGCTTGTCAGATCACCACAGAGCTCAGTGTCCACCTCTGATACCCTCCCTCCAACAGCATCTTCTACAAAGGAAGGAAAATCAGGGGAGAATGATGTAGCTGTTCTGTCTGGAAACAGAAAAGCTTCAGGGCACTTCTGCGTGGCATGGCATGAGCACACTGCCCCAACATGGTCTGCAAGCTCCTGCCAGCATCAGTGTTGGCAAAAAGGGGGAAAATAATAATATTTGTTTTGAATTGACTGGTGTGAGGGAGGAACTGCAAAACCTTTCAGAAAACCCGCAGCCTAACAGAGCATCACAGAATGGTTTGGGTTGGAAGGGACCTTAAAAATCATCTCGTTCCAACCCTCCTGCCACAGTCAAGGACACCTTCCACTCTCCAGGTTATTCAAAGCCCCATTTAGCCTGGTATTGACAATGTCCCAGGCTGCACAACTGAGGAAGCACTGCATGGGCAGGTCAATGGGAAGGGGCCTAAATTAGATGTTTTCTTGTGTCTGGCTTGGTGCAGGCCCTGCCAGCCTCATCATGCCATCGTGCCCCTGCTCCCAGGGGAGCTGCCATCGCTCCTGGGACACAGTTCCCAACAGGAGAGACATGCAGTGCCTTGGGAGACACGTGGCACCAGGTGGAGAGTGAGGCCTCCGAAGAAAATAACGATGTCTTCTTACGAACCCCATCTTCCCCCGCTTGCTGAAGTAGAAGAGGGAGAAGCACAACTCCCACACTATCATCTGTTGCTATTAGAGCTTTAGCAGCAGTAAAGTTACCTCTCCAAAAAAAAAAAAAACAACAACAAAAATACCAACCTTTTTAGACAGGAAAGTGAGTTTCATCACCCTTTTCAACCTACTCAGCATTATGTTGTCCCAAGTCTTGGCTGGAGATGGTCTTGCAGAGTTTAAAGATGAAAACAAAGACCTGAGAAGGTACTGATGGTGCTAACTCACTTCTTGTTCCTTTTACAGGTGAAGGCTGCTTCCAAATACGTGGATGTACCCGTAAGCACAATTTAAACAACTTCTGTCATAGTAATTTGCATCGTGCTTTGGTTTATGTCAGGTGCAGCAACCCACATTATGCATTAATAGCCAAGATTGAACCATGGGCCTTCATACTTCCAACATTTGAACTGGAAAGGATATCTCCATTATGTTAATAATGAGCAGTTACCCTCTTATGGAGACCTATGAGGCTGTTTAGGCAACAATTTGCAGATGGTGTCAAAAAGGTACCATATTTATGCAATTGGCTTGAATCACATTTGAAAAAAAAAATGGGAGCAGTGCATTCTGTTTATTCTTCATTTGGACTTGTACAAATACAGTATAATTTCCAAACAAAAAGGTCCAGACATGTTAGAACTGAGCCAACACACATCTAACACATTAGCTAATCTATTTTATTTTTGTTCTTCTAATTGTTGGTTTATTTTACTCTTTTGGAAAATGACTTTTTTATTACTTTGGGGAAATGGTGATGAGCGAGCAACATGTGTTTGGGAAATTGTTTATGAAAATAATTTTTTCCATTTTTCTGTAATTGGTGTAGGAAAACTGTACATCGTCTCCTCTAATTAGACCTTGATTCATAAGGAAAAGAGCCCTTAACATTCTTAGACAGAGTGCTTAACTTGCCAGAAGTTTACATTTAAATTAAGTTGAAGTGTAATGTATGAATATTGGCTGGAATAAGGGGTTACTGTAACATTTACAGGCAGAAAGATCTCGAGAAATTGCAAACGAAAAAAGAGTTGATCTTAATATACCACAGCAGCTCCTGCACCCAGTTAGACTGGGCAGTGGAAATCAAGAGAGACTCAGTTGAGTTTGATGATGTGTATGTATAATTAATATGTGTATATTTAATGCAGGTGGATTGTTCTGCATGCTCTGATGTGACATTGTGATAAATTTATCTCGAACCACATCATCTGCATTTGGTGTTTCCATCCCTTCAGCTCAACCCAAACGTTGCCCACAAAATTACTGTGTCTTGAGCCCAGCATGAAAAAGACAAACTCTTGAACAGTAAGAGGTGTTGCTTGGTTTAAAATACCCCAATGCAGATCTTGGCATCCTGTTCTCATGGAGTGGTAGAAAAAAATGATATTGAGAGTGCTGGGACAAAACCCTCAGGGTTTATTTATTGCCCTGAAAATGTGGAGATCCTTCAGTTGAAGTTCCTAGTTGTTTCAGTGCATCTTAAATATCTAGTCATCAGAAATTTGAACACAAACCAATTATTTTAAGTAACTTCTAGGGCAAAGCATGGCCTTCTCTGAGGCCTCTGTGTTCCTGGAAAGCAAAGCATCTGCAGGGAAGCGGTCTCAGTAAAATGCTGTGTAACTCTTCCAAGCTTTTCCAAAAGCATTGCACCTGGGACACCCCAGGCAGGTCTGCAGCAGGGTCTGCTCCCCTCCTGGAAGCCAGACAGATGCTGCAGTTCTTTGTGTAAATCAGAGCAGATATCATTCTCCTGCATCTGTTTTCAGCTGTTTCCTCACCTTCCCCTGCAAACAAAGCCATGTCACAATGGCTCCCTTGGCAGCCTCAGCGTTTTTAATGAACTCAACCACCAGCCACAGCTCCAGACCTGTGCAGAGGCCACCCCATGGTCCCTGAGCTGCTGCCTTTGCAGGGGAAGAAGAAAGAAAAATCTGTTTGACTAGAGGACAGAGGGGAAATCCTGGTGTTGAACAGAAACCCATTGCTTAAATCTAATTCCGCAAATATTAGTTAATTCCGTAATTCCGTTGCAATTGTCTGGGTACAAACCAATCCATCTAATCCTGCCTTGGAATGGGCACCATCAGCAGACTGAAAATTGCTTGAAAGTGTAACACTTGACTACTGCCACATTTGTGTTGTCCTCATTGTTTTTCAAATTAATACCTTGTCATTGTTGCAGTAGGTGTTAAGAAATGTCACTGCCTTCCCAAGGGCCAAGCACTGGCCCTTTGCTTGATAATTGTTTGCTTTGTATTAAAAAACTCCCTTCCTACTGCTTTCCAAACTGTCCTCATTTTCACCCTGAAAATTACACGGATGTGTTAACTAACTTCAATTTACAGCGGCTGACAATCGTATCTTGCAGAGAAATGATACTCTGTGATCTGAGGTAAATCACAGTAATGGAAACTAATGACACTACTTATTAACAAACTTACAATGTGCCACGCAAATTTAAGGTTTTGTGGCAGCTCTTGTAATGACTCATGTTACCATGTTTTAATGGGTTTCATTTGAGGTAAGTTTGAATCCAATATATCCAGCAACATGAACTCAAACGAGATTTTTTTTTTTTTAATAAGTATTTTCCCATCCAGCTGCTTCAGTTCCCACTTGCTTTAAAGCAATGCTGCTATCCCCAAAATCCTGTGCACCTGTAGGTTACTGTTAAAAAACCAGTTAAATTCTGCAGGGAGCTGTAGGGATGTGACATCAGGTAAGTGTGCATCAGGTGAGGAGAGGACGAACCGCAGGAGGACAGCAGGAGGTGGAAGAGAAGGAAAAGCAGCGGTGAGGCTGCACAGAGGAGCTGCCCCTGCGTCGCTGTTCACGTTTTTTTCTCTCTCTCCCCTCTTCTCTCCTCCATGCAGAAGCCAGGAATGGATGTTGCTGATGCCTATGTGACATTTGTCCGCCACTCTCAGGATGTCCTGCGTGATAAGGTCAATGAGGAGATGTATATAGAAAGGTTATTTGATGTAAGTAAATGCCTTCTCCTCCTTGGACACCAAGCAGGAGAGACCCAAAATGTGACAAAATAAGACAGGAGGATAAGTCACATTTTGAGAAAACTTATTGGTTATAGCTTTAAAAAATAAATAAATCTATCCTTTCTTTCTGACTAAGGCTCGTATCTGCTCTCTGCCTGCTTTAAATCTCTACTCTAGTCTACTATGTCTTTGTCTGTGTGGATTTTTAAGAAACAGTAACTTCTAAGAGAGCTCTTTAATATGTTTAAGTTTGTGTAAATTTCTCTGTAGCAGAACACCTCAGTCATTGTTCTCATTGTTAAAATTTGAGCCAGGTTTTTGGCAGATGCATTTGCTATGGGCCATCTCTTCTGCACATTTTGCATTGTTTCATTGACAAGCTCTCCAAATTTGACAGCAAATTAAACATACTGAACTTTCATTTCAAAACTAATCAAGACAGAGCTGATTATGAATGGGCTTCGATATAAAGGAGGACCATGTTGTGGTGCCTGACACCAGAGGTAAATCTGAGACATGGTCTCCTTGATGAAGATGGCCTGGTAGGAGCTAGCCCACATGTTTGCAGCTCATTTTCATTTGCACAAGATCAATTTGTTGGATTGTGAGAGAACAGTGACTTGTGATGCCTGTTTTTTTTGGGTTTGGATGCATGTTAAAAAATCTCTGTTTCTGTTGCTCTTGTTTTGTTCCAGCCTTTCTGTCCTTGTAGCTGTTCTATAGTGAAGGTTTTCTGTTGATGACCAACCTGTAGCATTACTGTTTCAGTCTCTCTAGGGTATTTGTATCTCAATTTCTGTTTGAAGCAGCTTCTGTCCCTACTTCTTTTCCTTCTTCCTTCCATCTCTCAGCAGTGCCATTTCTCAGTCTCCTGGTTCTGGAACTCTTAACAGCCTTCCTTGCTTTCTTTACTCACCCTTTTGCTTCCTCAGTGTGCAGGGAAAGCTCTTTTTCCCTCAACCAACCTCTTCCTTCACTCAGTACCTCTCTTTCTACTCATTACCTGTCCCTCAGAAACCTCTTCCTCCTCTACGATTCCCACTCTTACTTTCCCCCACTACTTACCAGATTAAAATGGAACTTATCTCTCATGTCAAATGTTTTATCACATTATATCAAGTGGCATGAATTAAGAGTCAAATAATCTTACTGTGTACATCTACTAGCATGACCCATATCCACTGAGAATGCCTCATTCATGCACAGAGCACAGCAGTGCCTCCTCCGGGCTCGGCTCGTGCTCGCTCCGGGGAGAGTTTGCAGCGCGAGCACCAGACGCAAATCACCCATCAAGCAGGCATGGGGAGAAAAAACAAAACATAAAACAAAAGACTGTCGCTTCCATCTGCAGCAGGGCCTGCGAGTGCATTGCTCGTTTGTGCTGAAATTTATTCCACGAGCAGTTAAATTTCCAGAGCTCATCTGGACTGTTCTTTTCAATGCCCACACTGCCTTTTCCCTCATCCTTTCCCTGTGATTCACAGTTGGTGTGTTTGTACCCTTTTGGGCCATTATTTCCAATTTTCAAAAGGCTGTAATTAGCACAAATATTGATTTCAGTTTGATCCACTCTTACCAAGCCGTATTTTAAACAAATTAACAGTTGACATGAACAAAAATTAAAAAAGAGCAGCTACCTTGGTGGAAAGCAAAAAGTGCAAAACCCTTCTTTCCCTCCCTGCCTTCCTCAAGTCTCCCTGGCCCATATGGAATTAAATAATCAAGGGTAGGGTTTTTACATTGCTCTGCCTGTTCTGACCTACACCCATTGCAGGTGGGAATTGCAGCATGCAGGAGCTGTTCCCATTCCCATTCATGTTCCCATTCCTGTTCTCGTTCCTGTTCCCATCCCAGTGGGATGGCATTGGGATCTGATGCCACTGGCATGTTTGCATGTGTCTCATGTACATGAGTGTGTGCCCATGAGCGGGATGAGCTGCGGGGTGGATGCTTTGCAAGGAGAGAGAGGGATGTGTCACCCAAAAATTGGAATTCTGTTTTGAGCAGTCGTGTATCATCTTTGAAAGGCTGCAGCTGCAGGGGCTGTTTGCTCCTGTGCTCAGCTCCCAGTGTGGCTCAGGTGCTCTGGAGGCTCAGGACCAGCACAGGCTTTACTTGGGGGTCACCAGACCCCTTTGGGTTGGTGCTGTGTTCACCCATATTTGGGTAAAGGCAGGAGCAAGTGCTTAACTCCTTTATTGAGCTCAGGCACAGCCCTGCAGCCCTTTGCCCCTCTCTCCTAACCCAGCAAAGCAGCACGGCCATGGGGTCTTTAAGCTCCTTTGGCCTTATTTTCCAAGGGCATTTTAGATACTAACTACCTCTTTAATAAGAAAGAGAAGAGGAATAATCAAAAACGGTATTTATGATGCTGAGTTAGAGTTGGACCTGATTTTGTTCCCTCTTTCCCCAGCATGGCAGGGGAGCAATCCTCTTAGCTGCAGTTTCAGATTATTAACACTTTCAAGGCCAGCTCCTCAGCTGTTTTGGTGCAGTGGTGCTGGCTTGCCCTGGCCAATACTCCGTCCAGTTTAGGGTGTTGTATGGCAATAGGGGAATAGCAAACAGCTCAAACCTGGCTGCAGGTAGGTCCAGTGTCACAGTAGAGACCCTCACAGTGTGGGGCTACATCCCCTTTCTGCACAGTCCTGACCAGTTCAGGAGCAGATGTACATAGTGCGAGGTTCTGTGGGGTTTGAACTCCTGGGATATTCCCGATCCCCGCATTTCTCCGCAATCCTGCCCTGTGTTCCCATTCATTCTCCGTTTGTTTCCTCCCAGGAGCAGAGGATGTGGAGAGTGTTAGGCCATGTCTCCAGAGAAGCTGTGTTAATTTGTCTTTTCCTGGCATTTGCCATGATTTCTTAGCTCAGAAAGCATCTCTCTTCCCCTGCATTGCCTGACTTGCTCATGCCTGCAGTACAGGGCTCTGCTCTTTGGGAGATACTGGTGTTTGCAGCAGATTACTATTATATTTCTGTGTGGTCTCTGTATTAATCCTCTTAATTCTGCAAATTAGTCAGGATGGGTTTCCCCCCACTCCCTGAAATAGAGTCATCTTAATTTTAAAAATCTGTATTCTTGGGATCATTGAATGAACAGATTGATTGTGGAGTTCTGCTGGTAATCAAAACCTAACTAGCTTTTTGGCAGTGCTGTTTACTGCAGAGTAACATGACTTATTTACTTGGCCTGGCTCACTAATTTGGTAACATTTAAAGCTAAAATACTGTAATAAGGCCATTGGTAGGGAGAATTGGTAGCAGAAGAGTTTCAGAACAGCGTTGTACATCCGTTCCCTATGCTCCTGTGCCCGGCTGGGTGCTTTGGGATTTAAACCTTATGGTACTTTGCAGAAGGGTCACAAACTCTGTATACTGCCTGACAGGAAGCAAAATTTTATCACTTTTTCCCCTGAGAGGGGACAGGGTTGACGTGCAGAATGGACCTGTTTATAGGAACAATGAGGCAGAAGCAGGTTGGGTGTATCTTAAACACGGGAAAATATCTTCAAAGTGATCTTGAGTCTTCAGACCAATCCTGCAAAATTCTTGTCCCCTTTGGCTTAGGTCACTCAGAATTTCATAGGATCAGAGTTTATGCATCCGTCATTCTGTCTGAAGGCAGTGGGAGTTTAACTTGTGAGGGCTGTGTCCTTTGGCACAAGTTATTTCTAGATCCACACATGTGTGTGTATCTTTACAAACACCCCTAGACACTCACGGGATAGGTTTCAACCTGTCACAACACACTCGATCCAGAAAGTCTATGATTGACTAGTAGACAGCGTGAATGCCAACCTTTCTTGCTCATAAATTGGTAAACACTAATGTAAAGCGTAGGGTGACTATTTCCACCCCAGCCACAGTGAGTAGCACATGCACAAAAGGCTACTGAGCGTCGGGTGAGCTCCCCGAGATCCTGTGAATTCCAGCATCCCGATGCATTCCCTGAATAGCGCAGATGGCATTTTTTCTCTCCGATGATTAATTCAATATCTTACCGAAAAAAACAAAAACATGCTTTTGATATGAGAGATCAAAACACCAAGAGAAGCTCCTAAGATTGCGAGGACCTAAAAAAAATTAATTTATTTTTTTCCTCCTTGTACTTCTTGAAGACACCAGCCTGAGTAGAAGATAAGGATTAAAACAGATGTGCTTAGTGCAAGTTCATCTGCTTAAATCTAGCAGTCTCTGAGATCAGTGATTAAAAAGCCATCTCTAACTTTGATGAAATCCACTGCGATGGTAATTCTGTGTCTCTGATCGCTGTCTTATGGGCCTCATGTCTGCCTAAACCGGACATAGAAAACATTTCACTGGAGATGATACATGGATTATATGGGTCAATTATACACTTAATCTGCCTTCTGGGGATTAAGTGTGCATGGATTGACCCCGCGCATTTGGCTTGTCCTTGGCAGTTATCAGATCAGGAAGGTTGCCTTTACCAAAAAGTCTGGTAAGAACTTAATCACGCAGTGATACCGCCCGCCGAGGTGGCAGCAGCCACTGCTCTCTGCACAAGGCAGTTTTACCACTTCACTGTCACTGTGAGTGCTCAGCTCCCTCGCTCTGTGTCACAGCCGGGACAGCAGATGGAGAATTTAGTCCTGAAACGAGGAATGAGCCTGTTTTTCTCTGCAAGGCTCTTGGTTTTGATGGCAGGGTGGGATGGGCAGGGTCTGGCAGGTGGAGCAGAGAGAGCAGTGGGGAGACAAAGGTTTGCTTTGCCCTGGCCTGTCCTCATTGCACAGGAACAGTCATTCCGGATTCTCTCCCAGCAGCAAAGGAGAATCCTTGTCTCAGCTGTTAGAGGAGCCAGCATTTCCTTCCCACCACCTTCAGGGAGACAAAAGCTCCTGACTGAAGCTCCAGCATCAAATCCTGTCCCTCAGGCTCAGCTGACTTGGGTTTTTAGGAAGGCCCAGTGATATCTCAAGGCTGATGTTGTATCTGGTGGATTTTGATGGATTTTGGTTTTCTTCCCTAAGCCAGGAGCCCAGCAGGAGTGCTGGGCCTGGGGACATGGTGCAGGGCTGTCCTCATGTTTCCAAAACTGGCTGCCCTTGCTGCTATCTGATTTCTGAATATCAGAGATAATGAGTTATAAGGATGCAGGACATTGTGAGAGTCTCAAGAGTTCAGCAAAATCCTTAGCCACATTTCCAGGAGCCTGAGTGAGCACTTGTCGCTGGAGGATCCACAGGCAGCTCAGCATATGTTTCAGCACCTACACATTCAGATCCTGAGAGCACACCTGAGGATATTGAAAAAATACAAACCACAGCTAGATCCGTTAATTTAGTGAGTCCTCTGCAGACACTGAGGCATTAGCTTATTCTTAAAATCAAAGCTTTTGGCCTCATCAGGGTTACTCACTTGAATTTTGGCAGCTCCTTCACTACGTGCTTGCGGGATCGTGGCATTTCTTGCTAGACCGTGAGCCTTGTGCAGCACAATCAAATGCCAAAACAGAGCCCTTCTCGCCCTCCCTTCTCCTTCCACTCTTCGATCTCAAAAGCCTGGTTGTGAGTCAGTGCAGCTACTCACTGTGAGTTAGAATTACTCACAGGAGGCCGGGTTGCAGGATCAGGGGAAGAGCGGATATCAGGCTGAGCGCTGGGCTCCCATCTCGTATCTGCTTGTAGCCACACTCACCGCTTTCTCTTAGACAGACAACAACCTGTTTCCCTCCTACGCAGCTAGACTGCTCATTAGGGCACTAACTCTCTCCCACTCCCATCCTGATATGGCCTCCATGGAGCTATTTCTTCTGCGGTTTTTTTTGCTTTTTTTTTCCCCCTCTCCCCCCTTCCTGAGTGAGTTGTGAGATGAAGACAATTAGGCACATTGATCTCACGGGAGTGCAGCTTACTTTTGCCTCCCTGTCCATCTTTAGAGGAGCCAGACCCACGCACATTTTGCTGCCCTTTGCTGGCTTGTCAAGGCTCAGACCTGGACCTGGAGTTGATCTCACTGCAGGACTTTCGCTGGGAAAAAAAAATAAAATCGTGGTGGCAATCGTGTCCCGAGGGGGCATAGAGTGCACTGTCCTTCTGCAGCCTCTTTTTCTCCCCGTGTGCCCTCTGGGAGCCACATGGAGTGGGCAGAGGAGCTTAGCACTGACACCACTCCTCAGAGCCAGCCCTCATCCTGTGATATTCCCCTCCGTGAGCTTCACACAGCCCAGGCATGCGCTGGCGTGTGGCCTCCCTGCTTCCCCTGGGCAAGGCTTCTTTCCTGAAGTGCTCATTTAAGTAGGCTCCATTTAATTTATTTTAGGGAGAGTCTTAATAAAATAAGTCCTAGATCTGTCACTGGATTTTGCATGCTTGTAAGGGGTTTTTTCCCCTCCTAAATGTCTTTATCAGAACAGCTTTTCGTGTTCCAGTAGACATTTGGTTGAAGACAGTTAATTTGATTTCTTTTCCAGAGGAGATTTGCCATTAATCATTCTAAGAAGGCAGACTGATTGCTCCGTTACGTTAAGGTCAGCGTAGGCTCTCTAACATCATCCGCACCGTGCTTTTGAGCATCAGAGATTTGTGTTTTGGGGCTGGCACTGAGTGAAAGATTGTTTATTTCCTGGTAGAAGGTTTTTGGGGAGCCGGAGCATGGAACCCCCCCCATTCAGAGCCTTTTTCCGAGCAGCCCCTTTTCTCCCTGACCAGGAGCTCTCTGCACATTTACGGCTGCGGACGATTCACACGCTGCCCTCTGAGCTGGGGCTGCTTTGCAGCTTCGTTTAAGAGGCCGTAGCTGATGGGAGCTCCCGTCCTGTGGGTCATCAGGGAGGAGCAGAGGCTGGAGGTGCTGGTCAGCGGGTCCGGCTGTGTCCAGGGCTGAGAGGGGTGTAGGAAGGGAGGAGCAGAGGCTGGAGGTGCTGGTCAGCGGGTCCGGCTGTGTCCAGGGCTGAGAGGGGGGTAGGANCTTTGCAGCTTCGTTTAAGAGGCCGTAGCTGATGGGAGCTCCCGTCCTGTGGGTCATCAGGGAGGAGCAGAGGCTGGAGGTGCTGGTCAGCGGGTCCGGCTGTGTCCAGGGCTGAGAGGGGTGTAGGAAGGGAGGAGCAGAGGCTGGAGGTGCTGGTCAGCGGGTCCGGCTGTGTCCAGGGCTGAGAGGGGTGTAGGAAGGGAGGAGCAGAGGCTGGAGGTGCTGGTCAGCGGGTCCGGCTGTGTCCAGGGCTGCGGGGAGCGTGGGAAGGGCAGGGAAGGGCCGGCGGTGCCCGCAGGTGCGCGGGGCTCAGCCCAGCCCTCGGGTCGAGCCGGCCGATTGCCCCCTCCCTCCGGGCTCTGCAAAAAGCCAAAGGAGCTCTCGGTGCACGCAGGCCCCTGCAAGGACAATGACGAATTGTCTGATTGCCAGCAGCGCCTTCAATCCCTCTTTTCCTTTGCATCCCAGCCCCACACAATCGCTGCTCTGCCCGCGCCGGCCAGCGGTGCGTGCCAGATTAGCCGTCCTAGGTCACTTGGTTTCTCTTGATCTGCGGCTCTTTCCTTTCGCGGTGCTCCCTAAAGCTCGCCCTGGATGTATGATATCAGCGTTGAAAAATGCCTGGTGGGACTCGGGCAGGGAGCGCGCTGCGTCCCGTGTGTAACCCCAGGAACGATACCAGGGGAGCTGCTGCACTAGGGCCCAGATACCCAGGCAGCCTCTAGCTACAATTTTTTGGATTTTGCAGGCTGTAAAAGAAGCAGATAAACTTTATCAAGCCCCACTTCATGACAGCTTTCAATTTAAGCTGATAACAAGTGTAATGAAAGTGTTCTGTAGCATGCATTGCTGTGCATCTTACTGAGCAACTCTGCAGCCAGTTTTACCATCACTGCACTAACGGCTCTGGAATCGGGACAGAAAAATAGCAGTTGTGTGGATATTGTGTTTTACTAGGCTGCTTTATATAGAAACTCAGATTTTAACATGTCAACTTGATTTCTTTTTTGAAAAATGGAAATAAGCAGAGAATATTTTATAGGTTAAAAATGTATTTGAGAAGAAGCATCCATACAGGAGTGGTTTTGTGTGTGTGCGCCTTTATAGGTTTCTATGCAGAAGCTCTTTCATTTAGGAAAAGGCAGGTCTGCAAATTCCTGCAAAGCAGCAGGTTTTTGGGGGATTTAATTTGGCAGTTCCTAGTGAGCGCTGTGCACTTTGCAGAGCTGTATCTGCAGGGAAGGAGAGAGAGCTCAGCACCCAGAGCTCACCTGGCCGTGCGCCCAGGCCCCCACTCGGTGTGCAGGGATATGGGATGCTCCATGCCAGCACAGCCTGCAAAGGCACGGTCTTCCAGTTCAGGGGTTCATGTAGCCAGGAGAGGCTTTGCCTGTTACCTAAAGGGAGCATTTTCTGGAGGTGTGTGGCTCGGTGTGTAAATGGGATTAGGACTGTCCAGTCCCAGAGAGGAAATGAGGCACCCGCTGAGGCGCTCAGCCTGCAAACCCGACAGGTTTAAGCATGGAATGTGCCTGCTTTGAGGACATTGTGGATGGGAGAGAAGCTGGGGGTGGCAGCAGACTTCCTTCCCAGTTCACTGTGAGCTCCAGCTCCCACATCTCCTGCCATGGACCAGTAGCTGTTTGCACAGGGGTCTCCCCTGCAGCTTTCTCTGCCTGCTGCCCTCCATCCAGCCCTGACCAGCACGTGTCCTGGTGGGTCTGCCCTCAGGGGGTGTGCAGCAGCATTTGGCTGGGATGGACTCAGAGATGGTCTGTGTGTGGGCTGGCGTTGGTGTTTGCTCACAGCAAACCCCAGCAAGTTGAGATGGGGACATCCCTGGCTGTAGGAAGAGAGGAGCCAGCACTGTGGCTGCTTTTTCCATCAGATTCTCCCCAGGGCAGAAGGCTCAGGGAGTCATTGGCATGTTCCCCCATCACCTCTGCCGGGGATGTGAGTGTGTGGCTCTTGGCTAGGCAGAGGCTTTGGTGTCTGGCAGTAGAGCAGACCACCCTGACAGCTCGGGGACACCTGAGTGAGCATCATATCCCCAGCAGATGAGTTGTTCCTCCCCCATGAAGGATCAGCAGTGTTGCAGATCCCTTTCTGGCTGTGTCCCTGCTGTGGGAAGCCTTTGCCCGGGTTCTGAGATTGCACAGATCTCTGCAAAGCCACTGAGGGTCAGCACGACCCCTGCAAAGCTGCACCCACCATGGTGCATGGGACACATGTGGGTGTTACGGTTTGTGCGGCACCGAGGGCAGGGGCGTTAGGGATGAACTTTTGGGCAAATGTGTTTGCTGGGGACCTTGGCCCCGCTGACACAAAAGATGTCAATCATCCCTGTCCTCTCTGAAAAGGAATAAAATCACTTTGTGTTAAGAGCGGGAAGAAATCTGCAGCGAGGAGCGTTCAGGACGGGCTGTGCCCCTCGGCAGAGCGGGGAATCGGTGCCATCCCAGCAGCACGGACAGAACCCCGGGAGCCCCGGCCTCCCTCCGTTAACACCTGTGGCACCGAGCTGCCGAGCCCCGCCGGGTCCAGCCTGCGGCCAATTAAGGGTGAGCAGCAGCCTGAGCACACCCTGGAGCCGAGATCCCCGAGCAGTGGGTGCTCTCAGGTGCCATATGTACTGCAAAAAGCGTGCGGCACTTGCGCGCGCCGGGGTCTGCGCTCTGCCTTCCTTCTCAATGCTCTTCCCTGTTGGAAGGCAGAGCTCTTCTGCGATTCAAAGTTGTTTTGTGGTTTATTTTTGGGAAAAGGGGGGGAAAAAAATAATGTAATTCGGTGATGCCATTTGCATCCTAGACAGATGATGAGTCGCTCTGGCTAGCAGCTTAACCCTATTAGGCAACGTTAGGGACTGTGACTTTATTAAATAATAATACAAATTATTTTCATATCAAGACCCTTTGACTTTGTAACTTCCTCCTATCGCTACGTTGTCAACGAGAATGAAATTTCATAGTTAAGGAATATAAAATAGAGTAAAAGGCATCCGGAATTCACAGCTCTGGGGTGGATGTTGAAGAACATGCTGTGTGTACTTGCAGTGATAGCATTATAGTGGTACAAAAAATACGAGGAAGAAAAAGTACAGCCCTTTACTTCAGTAATAGCTCAGTGTGAGTGTGACCGGGGAGATTCCAGACTTATTTGCAAGGTTTTGGTAGAACAAAATCATAAATTTTATTTCAAAGAAAAAGACTTTGAGGTTTCAGGGGATTTTTATCAAATTGCTAGCATTTTGCCAGATCTCAAGAATTTAATGTGGAGTTTTATAGAGAGGTTTATGAGGGTCATGTTTCCTGCAGTGAGGATCACTCTCCCAGAGCCCTGCTGAGCACGGAGGATTCACTCACAGGGGCGAGGTGGGGTCCACAGTTTGGCGAAGGGGTCACGAATCCCAAACGCTGACGGTTCCTGCAGGTTCCTGAGCATACCAAGGCGAAGACCCTGCAGAGAAGTTAAATTAGCACAGCGCAATCTGTCACCAAAACTTAGATTTATTTTCTGAAAGATACTCTCCAAAGGGTGTGAATTTGGGGGCGAATCACCTTTCTAACAAAAACCCAAGGGCTGCCTGAAGCCCTCCCGGTGCTCTGCCGTGTGCTCCATGGAGTTGCACCAACAGATCTACTTTTGATGTTGGCTTTTCATACCTAACTTAAAGAATTATGTGCCACAGAAAAGCTGCCTAATGATCGGACAGCGTTATTATCTGGCGTGCAGCAGCGTAGCAGGATGATAACTATTTATTTACTCTTTGTGGATAATGTTCTGTTATTTTCTAGTCTTTGGCAATAGCAAGAGAGCATCTGATATATACAATATTGGTGTGTATCCAATTGTTTGTGAACATCCCAAGTTTTGAAACATGGTTGTGAGAGAGGAATATAAGCTTAAGCTTGAAAGGCTAAAAAGCAGAAAGCCCCACACATAAATGCTATTATACACTTAATGAGGCAGGGTTTAAAAAAAATCAGCCACACAAGTTGGTTTTATCAAAGAAAATGTATAAATAACAACCAGTGATTCAAAGTGCCGGACAAAGGGAAAAGCAGGGACGGGAAGCTAGCACTTCACTTGTGGCATTCAGATAATAGTATTTACTACACTAATCTTTTGGGCTTAGCAATTGACAATCAATATATTATTATCAACAAGCGTTAACGCAAACAAAAAGCTTCTATTTCTTTTTTTAGCTGTGTTCCCCTAAGTCCCTTAAATTTAATTAAAACCGGACAGCTCTCCTTCTAGTACAAATTAGAGTTAAAATCATATTAAATATTTGTTCTACGGGGAAACAAAAGTGTCAGCTTGTGCTACCAGGTTTGGCTGCTTCTTTTTTTCTCCTTTTTTTTTTTTTTTTTTTTTTTTACACACAGAGGAGAAAAAAAAATACCAGCTACTCAAAGTTAAAATAAAGTCTCTCTCCCTCCCTCCCCGTCTCCCAAGACTACTGTCTATAACATGTTGTTCCTTATAGAAAGTGGGATATGGTGGCATTTGCTTGATTAACTTGCTCGACAAAAGTGACAGCTGCTGTGGGTGCATGTAGCTAAGCTGCACAGCGCAGTTCCGCCTTTGTACATCTGTCAGCAAAAAAGGAGGAATAAAGAGTGAAAAGAGACAAATTGGTCCCAAAAGGCAATCCATTCAACTCAGGAGGTTTGCTCTATTCAAGCACTCGCTGGGAATCTCAAGTGCTAGGTAGCTTATTCAATTTCATTCATTCTTTAGAATGAGCCCACAAGTGTTTAATTTCTTATTCTGTTGAATAAAAGGGGGAGCTTTTTTTTTTTTTATTGGAAGCATTAATTGTAAGACTAGCTGATCAATGCCTGCGATATTAACTCATTGCTTATTTTACGGTTAGCAGTGTGCTCCGAGAGCCGCAGCCGCTAAACTTATTTCTGTAACGTGGGCAATGTCACACCAATTTCTGTGCTTCTGGAAAACCCGGGCACTCACGGCAATGTCGTTGTCAGTGCCCCGAGCCTTGTGCCCTGCCCAGCTTGGGGGAATGGTCCAAATCCTTGGCAGGTGTAAATCTGAAAGAGTGGCTGGGTCATTATTGGTGCCACCCATGTCTGCGGCCGGACACGACTAAGCCAGATGCTCTTTGCCTGGGGGTGCAGCCCTGAGCCCGCTGCAGGTTTGGCCCTTTATGCGGGGGGACGTTTTGTAGCTCCAAATGCTGAGCTGTCTTTGGGTGGCTCTTTGGTCCCCAGCAAAGGGCAGGCCAAGGGAGCCCATCCGCAGGTTTCTGTAATACCCAGAGCAGAGTGTGGATTTTGTTGAGTGGTGGCAAAGAAAGCTGGTGAATGGATGGATGGGGTTTGCTGCATGGACAGGTCCCTGCTGTGCCTCTTCCTTCTTCACTGTGTGGCAGAAGGGCCATCTCAGTCTCCTCATCAACGCTGGGGACCAGAATGACGTTTGTGACTGAGTGCCCGTGGCTCTTGGTCCACCTCGGTTCTGCCACCTCCTCCTCCAGCGCCACTGCCACGTGTCCTAACTCAAGCATTTCAGACACCCTTGTGTCACCAAGGCCGTGTCCCTTCTCTCCACCCTGGGATAAGGCACATCTTCTGCAGCAAGACAAAACCCAGGTTTCCAGATCAGCCTGAGAAGTAGCTGGGCTCAGCTCAGCCTAGCTGAGATCTCGCTAGCATGGACTGGGAGCAGGACAAGAGTGACACTCCATCCCACCGCCATCCTCGTCCACATCCAGCATCCCGGCAGAGCTGGCCTTTGGAAAAGGGATCGCTGTGTACATTCATGCTGGGAACATCTCTTAATTTCTGAAAGCCAAGAGTGGGAACTGCATTGGCTGTGAGACTCTGTGCTTCGGGCTTGCCATCTTTACCAAGTTCTTGGAACAGCAGTGACTTCCTGGGATCAACAGCAAAAGAAACATCGAGGGAAGGTGGAGAGGAACACTTTGGTGGCCACGGAAGACTGAAGGGATGGAATTATCCTTCCATGGATGCCATTGGGCAATCTGGGCTTTGGGTTGTAAGACTGCAGCCAGTTGTGGTGTACAGACCTGTAGGGAGCAAAGGAAGGAGCGCAGTGCCTGGGGCTGGCAGGCTGTTCCTGGAGAGTTCCTGCTCCACTCTCCAGGCAAGTCCTCCTCCAGCGCTGGCAGCTGTGTGCTCAGGGCTGATCCCAGAGCACCTCCCCGCGCTGCTGGGGCTGCACCCCTGCCTTCCCTGTGGAGGCAACACCTGCCAAGGGGAGGTGGCTGCTGTGAATGCATGTGACAACGCCGAATACCCAATTTGATCTCAGGGCCGCCCAGGACGGGGATGGACACGGCTCTGTCGGCTGTCACCTCCTGTCAGCAGTTGTAAATCAGCACAGCCCCGCCGTGCCTTCCACCAGCTGAGCTTCTGGCCCATTGGACAGGGACGCAAATGACAGAAACAAAGAGTTGGTAANTTTTTTTTTTTTTTTTTTTTTTTTTTTTTTTTTTTTTCTTGGCTGATCAAATCGCTTTGAACTGTTGCCTGAGAGCAGGTTCAGTTTTTCTTTGGGAAATAAGACTCACAGTCAGCCTCTTCCTCTCTCCCTTCCCACCTCTGTGGTCCCTTCGCTGTGTGCTGGCCAGCTCGGGGATGCTGCAGAGGTGGCCGCCCAGCATCCAGTCCCTCATCTTTGAAACACCTTGAATTCAAGGGTTCATTTCAAAGCTGCCTTTCAGCATTTCAAAACAAGCCCACGTCCCGGACAAAGAGAGGGAGCCAGCCGGCATTCGGAGTCTCCTTGTGCAGTGTGTGTCACAGTTTTAAATAGATTTGCCCTGCTTGGATTGGTTCTGGTTGGAAAGAGAGTACTGAAATGAGAGGTCATAGGGGAGAGTTACTATGGTAATTGAGTAGTATCACCAGTAGTTTTGCTCTTATGAGCATTAAAGCACATAATAATAGACAAACAACAGTGGTTAAAGCAAGCAGGTAGGATTACTATGTTCTTTTGTCAGAAGTATATAATGTCTTGTAGTCAGTTTTAAAGACTTCTCAACCCCCAAATCTACCCGGCAGTCACCTGCTGAGTAATTTTGTATGCCTAATCTCTAGCCCTTAACTACAAGCTTTCTGCTAATTTGAGGCAAATGGGTATTTTTGACACTAAATAGGGCAGTAAAGAATCCCTGACCTAGAAAAACTCCATTCCAAGGCACTGAGAGCAGAAAAATATTCTTTCAGCATCCTTGTGAGACCTTTGGAATGACATAAAATAGCTTTGACTAAACTGTGCTGCAGCCTTCGATTAATGGTTTGCAGAAACTTGCTGAACATCCCTACTACAACTTCCCCCATAAAACTTGTCACTTCAGATTGCCATCAGCCACCACAACAATAATCATTTCATGCCTATTGCTAATTGCAAGCACAGCTGAGGCTCAGCGGGGTGCTCTTGCACAGTCCCAGGCCTTTATACCAGCCTCAATCTGTTGTATGGCACTTGTTCACACACAAAAAAACTACCAGTAAAGGCAGAAAGAGGCAGAGTCACAGGTTCCTTGTAATCCCTCTGCTACCCTGCTGACAACCCAGCCCTATAAGCATTCCTGGTTTTGTCCCACTCTTTACAAAAGCTGAAGTGACCTTAAGCTACTAGTATGTAAGCTTTTGAATGAAGAATACAGCTCCTTCAGGTGCCTTAAGAAGCAGTGTTGCATCTGGCTTACGAGATTCTGTTTGCAGCACCCCTGGGGTGAGCTGTGGCTTCCTGTAACATGTAAAATATGAGTGTGAACTCGAGGTTCATGGCAAGGAACAGGAGGTCATGCTTCCATTCAGCTCACACCAAAGAAGACGGGGGTTTGCAGATGTTCCTGGGTATGTGTAATGACACCACCTCCCGGAAAGCGCAGGAACCCAGCACAGGGCTGGGTTTTGATAAAATGTGCCGCATTCAGTGTGCTTCTTGCAGATTTATTCATACCAATTTTTACAATTTATGTATTCAGAGACAAACTTGCTATTTCAGGAACTTATTGATCATGTTTTTGCATTCAAAAATTTAAAAAAAAAAAAAAAAAAAAAAAAAAAAAGAGAGTGGGCCGGGGAACAAGGAAGCTTATTCTTCAAACTGGTTGGGATGTTGGATGGAAGTGTTGGCAGCCATGGAAGTGCACATCTTGTAATGGTCCAGCTTCTGTAATACTTTAATACCCATCCTGGAGCATCCCAGCCAGCCCATGGCCCACCTCATCCACCCAGCCCAGCACTCAGCAGTGAGGGTTGCTGTTGAAAGAAAGGAGGACAACAGGAAAAATAACCTGAAAGAGGGGTTGAATTCCTGTCTGTGCAAAAACAGTGTCTGCTTGCAGTGACTGGGCTCTGAGAGCACCCAAGGAGTGTCTGCATTCCCTCTGCTGGGGGCTGGGTTGTGGTTTGAGCAGCAGGGACTGTGGTACCAGTAATGTGTGTGTACTACAGTGAGTGATCTGTGGGGTTTTGTCTGTGGGCCTGGACCATCAGTGAGGTTTACTCATTCTTTACAACCAGGTGAGAGAAGGTTTTTTTCAGAAAACATATTTACAGTGCTAACTTTGTTGTGCCTGTGCCACAGCTGTTTGGGGGCTCCAGGAATGTGCCTGAGATGTGTTGCAGCCCCTTGGCAAAGCCCCAGAGTTCAGTATTCGGGCTGTGACCTCTACACCCTGACTTTGGGGACAAGCCACAAGGCTGGAGCTGCGTCCCCAAGGGGACCCTGTGTCCCCAGCAATGCTTCCCACTGCCCTTGAGGAAATGACAGACCCCCTTGGGGGAAGCAGGGTGGCCAGTGTCCCCACAGGACCACTCTGTGCTCTTTTGTCCGAGATGATCACATTTCTGTTTAGGAGCATTTGGCTTTGTTGTTGTTTTTTTAATAATATAATCATATGCAAATGTTATCTTCTTTGGTAGGTTAGTCATGAATCAGAGGGCTTGTGCGTCTTATAGCACATCAACACTAGTGATAGCTAAAGGGAACATTTAATTTATGGGCTAACTTATTTTTATGAATATGCAGGGCTTAAATTCAGCAGTTGGTGTGTGCTCTATGAAGTGACGTGACGGTTTTGTGTATCAAGATCAATGAATTAGACTTTGTCTTTTCCTCGTAAAGCAGAAAGTCTTTGGAGTAAGTTGGCTTTGAGAAAGAGAGCTCCTTTCATGCAGCCGAGCACTACGCCTGGCTTAGCCCTTGTCAGCCGGTGCTCGAGAGGAGAGGGGTGTGATTCACATTTTGTTCCGAGGAGTTTGCATCTCCCCAGAGCCCAGAGTGTTGAAGTGCCCTCCAGAAAACAGAAAAAACATTTCATTCTGCTCCCTCCGAAGGTCTCGCAGCAGCGAAGTCACCTTGCCAATAACCTGCGGGCAGAGGTGATAATTTCTGTTCGGGATCACACAGCGGCGTGGGCGTGTGTGCGTGGGACAGACAGAAACGGCAGGACCTGCCCCTGCCAGGGACTCCTCATCTCATGTGGAGGTGACACACAGACCAGCAGATCGCTCTGCGGAGGATGGGAGGCAGCAGGGGAAGGGAGAGGGTGTGCGTGTGTGTAACACATGATCACACCTTTTGGGGGTTCTGATTTGAAGAGGTGGCAGGAGAAGGGGAAGGAGGTGCTCGGCTGACCTGGGCATCCACGTGCCAGCACAGCCCTGGATCACAGCTCATATCACCCGAGAGCATGACTCAGTTTTTTTCTGATTTCTGATTGCAGGAAAGCGGCGTTATGAACATCAATGATTTCTTTGTTTTGCCCGTGTGGGTCTGCAGCATTTCACGGGAACCCAGGCAGATCCCTCAGCGGCAGCAGTCGCTCTGTGCCACCCCACCACCAGCTGGCACCTGGGATCCTTAGGGGATATCCAGGGATGCTCTGACTTCTCAGACTAGTCTGAGGGATTGGAAGGTAGGAAGCCCCACCAGAGCTTTGTGTCTCCTGTGCTTATCATGTCCACACCACCTTACCAGGGTGCTTCACTCACTGTTCAGCCCCAGTCTGATGCCAGGACCTCAGGTGACAGCTGAGAGCTCCCCCTTGCCAGTCTCAATTAGGCTCATCCAAGCTCTTGCCAGCTTTCCGTCCCGGAGAGGAAGGGTCAGCAGAATCTCTGCCACGAGTTGCAGAGCTGTAGGCATTGAGCATGAGGTCACCACATGCCATTTCTTCGGTGATTCTTCCATCTCCTTATTTCCTCCATTTTATAGAGGTGCTGTAGAAATTGGAGTAGAGGAACATCATTGGGTTTGGGGTTTGCTTTCCCCTGCAGCTCCCGGGTGTGCTGCCATACGGTTCGGAGATGTGTGTTGGGCACACATTTTTGTGGTGCGGGGCTGCTTTAGCTTAGACTCGTTTGTTTGCTTTGGTGAGCCTCGTGCCAGCTTGTGGGTGCCAGTGTCGAAGGATGGAGGGTAACAAATCACCAGCAATTTTTGCAGTTTTGCAGTTACAGAATATTGAGTTGTCTCTGTTCCCCTACTGCGCTGGCAGCTTCCACAGTCAGCGGGAAAAGGGCAATGTTCTGTGTCGGAGACCCCCACCCAAGGGGGGCAGCAAGACCTGATTTGGACTGGTATGAAGTTTCAGGCTTGTTGGGAGGCAGCTGCATTCCAGACTAACCTGAATGATGCTCAATCAGGATTTTCATAAACTGCTCTGGTGGGGTTTCTTTAGTATTCTAACAGGTTCTAGATTAATTTCAGCAGTCCAGGATTTGATTCTCTGTGTGAGCAGGGTGTGATGGCTTTCTGCCTGCTTTGGGCTGAGCATCGTGGGGTGGTTTTATGATTCCCCATCACCCCCCAGTCCCTGATTTTCCCCCTCTGGAGGGCTCGCTGCCCGTCTGTTTGGCATCAGACGTGCAGGGTCAGCCCTGCGTGAGCTGATCCGCAGCCCACCAGAGCCTTCCTGTGCCAGCCTTTTGCATAAAACAGCACAATTTCAGCCCCTGGAGGGGCCCTGTGAAACAAGATCATTTCCTTGCTGCTTTTCCATCTTTCATAATTGTGAGGGTGAAAGCAGAGCGTTTCCCACACAGGCTGGGCAGGTACTCGTAGGTGCTTACAGCAGCATCTTTCCCCCCAGCCAAACCCTGCTCCCCTCGAGCCTCCCCTCTGCTCACCCCCACGGAACCAGGCTCATCCTGTGTCTGTTCATGATCGAAATTGAAGATGGTAAGTAACCTGAGTATGGGACTGACGCCCTTCAAGGCAGGACTGTGGGGGAAACAGGTTCAAACATGGCTCAAGGCCAGCGCACACCACAGTGCCATTAGCGGCAAAATCAGATTACAAAACCTTGTGGCTTTACTGGTGGCCGTTACTCTCCTAATAAGTTTATCATTAAAAATTGAAAGCTCATGCATGGAAGCTCTGTGTGAGAGCAGATGCCTGCCTCCCCTGTCAGTCTGTGCCCCCATGAGCTGGGTGGAAGGTTGGGGTGCTGACGGGGTGCTGGGGGGCACCAGTGCCACTCGGGGCACCCCCCCAGCGAGGTTGCTGGACAAATGTCGTGTTTCTCTTGCAGCAATGGTACACCAGCTCCATGAGTGTTGTGTGCACCTGGCTGACAGACCGCATGGACCTGCAGCTCCACATCTACCAACTGAAAACTCTCATTAGGATAGTCAAGGTAAGAACCCAGGGTGTTCTCAGCATCCCTCACCCTCTGCGTGTGCCTGCAGGTGTGTGGCATGTGCTCTTGGGCAAACTGGCACTGGCAGATAAATTCAGGATTCGTTAAAATTCTTTAAAATAATTGATAGCTGTTCCTAGGGCAGGTAGCACAGGATAAACGGGAACTTGAAATGCACAGAGATGTAAAATACAGGTATGCAAGTAGGAACAAAGTATCCTTGCATTAAAAAAAATTCTCTTGCTATTTGACCTTACCTGTACAGTAAGTGCACCAAAATTAGCCTTTTTGTGAACAAATTTGCTGATCACACCAGTGAACTCCGGTGTTAAAATAGATTAAATCAACCCAAAAGTTTTTAACGCTGTTTTGCCAGAAACATTTAAGCCCAGCTATGGCTTGTGATTATTGTCAGAATGTAAATGAGATTGTTCTCATAGTTAATTGAAGTTGTTTCTTTTACAATGGGTGTATATAATCAACTTTTAAGAGATCACAAAGGTGAGATAACATACCCTGAAAGTAGCATTTTTTTTTCCTTAAATGCACGTGTATGTGTATATGTGTGTGTGTGCATGCCTTGGACTAATGATAATTATTTCAGTGTGAAATCACAGTGGTTTACATGAAATAATAAGATCACAGAAGGGGGTAAATATATTTTTGATCATTTTAGGTTCTATCTAATGCTTTTTGGTCTAGTATTTTATAATGTTTATGGTCTTGTGTGCAGTGAACACATTGAAGGCATGAATAAATTAAAACTGAAATGTATTAAATGTGCTCTTCATAACTGAAAACAACAGGCACAGACAGATTATTCCTACTTGTCAGTTAGCTGAGGAAAGCTTTTTTCCTTGTGCTTTATTTATACCAATATTACATTCGGAAGCAGCTATAACAAACCCAAGGACTTTCTGAAATAGCAGAACAGTAAATAGTTTCTATGCAGAGCACAGAGCAGAATTAAATGAACAACGAGACCAGAGTTTTATCTCACAGAATCGAGGAACTTTTAAACATAAATTCACATAAGAGATGTTAATTGTAATAACAAGGGAAATATGGGAACCATGGAAATGCAGCTCCAGTTTGAGGTGAAGAAAGGGAGATTTAAGGAACATGTGCCCTGTGCTTATATTTATACGTCAATAATTTCCTCCAGTATCCTGGACTTAGTTTATTTAATCCCCATACTGTAGGTAGGATTGTTTAATATGGAGCATTCCGGGAATATGTAATCACATCTGTAGGTACGGGCGATAAGCATCCTGCTGCTTGAAGAGAAATAACTGACATTAGAGGCAGGATGAGCACATCCAGGAGCACGGGAAGTTAGCTGGAGCAGAACCCTTACATTGCTTTGATGTCTGTTTAGACCCCAGCACGCCCTGTGTAAAGCTCCCTTGAGCAACCCCACTGCTCTGAAACCACCCAGCCCGGCCACCTCGCTGGCCCACAAAGGGTAATTTGTAGCCCAAGGCACCCTAAAGGGACTTCTGCCATACCAGTAGTGGCCAGCAGAGATGGCCCTGTGGCCTTTGTGCTTCCCAGGCGATGCAGAACATCCCCAGGGCTGGGATTTCCCTGGTGTCCCAGCTCTCCCAACCCCCAGCACGGGGGCACAGGTCGATTCCTGCAGCAAAGCAGAGGAGCTGGATGTCACTCTGACCTCTCTCCATGTCCTTCCCTCCGTGCCTGTCCCTATTGCAGAAAACGTACCGGGATTTCCGATTGCAAGGCGTGCTGGACTCCACCTTGAACAGCAAAACCTACGAGACCATCCGGAACCGGCTGACGGTAGAGGAGGCCACGGCGTCGGTCAGCGAGGGCGGGGGGCTCCAGGGGATCACCATGAAGGACAGCGATGAGGAGGATGAAGAGGACGACTAGGGATGCTGGAGCACCGGCTGGAGGTCGCCTGGTATCCGTGCATGTACCTCGTCTGTAACTCAGTTAGCCACATTAGGAATTTTTATGTCAGCTCTAAATGCCCATGAGAAGTTTACCAATACAAATGCCATGTTAGCTGTGTGGTAATAAGATTAGCACCTCTCTTTGATTCATCAGTTTCCTAATTTCATATCTATATGTTCATAAGCAATATGGAGCACCATTGTTTAATACTGTTAATGGAAAAAACTACATAGAGAACATGCTAGGTGTGTCCCTGTTATTAAAGTTTAAACAATGCTTCATTAATGTACTGTATATACATTGATGGTAAATTGTTGTGAAGATGAGTGACTCGAGTCCTTTCATTTCTTTGTTTCTCTTCTGTGGATGCCAACTGCTTAAAATTAATAAAAAAAAACAGCTTTGTTTTTAAAGAAAAACCAGGCAATTACAAATGATTTTTTTGTTCTCTCTGTTCATTTAAAAACCAGAAAACAAACAAACCCAGACAGCCGTTTGAATCGTTCTGCATCCTTGTTAATGTACCAGGCTCTTCCCTTCAATATGCAGTTAACTCCATAGAGACTACATCCCAAAGGATTAGTCATTCTAATTGCCACACCAGATTAATCCTATCATTATGGATATATCATGCCACATTACAAGTCCAAAGCAGTTGTTTTATGTTGACGTTTGCTCCTCTAAATGTTACATTTTTGTTTAAGTTTCAAATAACCGTGTATGTACAAAGACAACTTTAATTACAATCTTAGACTCTACAAATGTGTTTATAATAATATATTGAATATTTATTTCGGTAGATTGTAACCATAATTTACAATTCCTCTGTTTCACAATGGTTTTTATATATGTCATGTACATTGCATTTTGACCAGTAACTGCATGTCCATCAGTTCCTTCTCCAGAGCTTTTACTTTCTGTGTAAAATAGTGATCCATCTTGCTTTTTTTGCCTTATACAAGCCGACAGTTGTAAAAGTGTGAGAACTGTGGCTTCTCAATAAATAACTATTCAGATGTCCTAATAATAAATTATGGAGTCTTTTTATGTCTGCCTTAGAAAAAAAACCAAACCAAGCTGAGATGTAAGAGCCCCCACCTCTCAGAATAAAGGCATTTTCTTTTCTCATGGGTGTTCTTTAGTTTATTAATTAAGAAGTTGGTTTCCTGATTTGCTCCCCAGGGGTCAGGATTGGGAGCACCCTGTCTGTTCCCCAGGTATGAGGGTATTTCTGCTGTGACTGCCGCAGTTGTTTGTCCCTGGACATTTAATTGATGTCTGCTCTGGTTCAGCCCCTGTTATTCTGTGGCCATCAGCCTTACCCAACACTCACCTTCCTTCAAAAGGCCTCAGTTTGTGTTTTAACTTCTCCCAAAGCAGCCAACTGCAGCAGCACTTGGTCACATGGCAGGGACAAACCCTGAGCTGAAATTAAATGTAAGTCTGGTTTGATGGAAAACATTTTTAATGGAAACACACTGGAACTGGCTGCCCAGAGAGTCGTGGATAATCCATCCCTGGAAGGTCAGACTGGATGGGGCTCTGAGCAACCTGGTCTAGTGGAAAGTGGAACTGGACTGTGTTTGAGGTCCTTTCCAACCCAATCCATTCTGTGATTCTCTATTAGGCAGAGAGTTTTCTGAGAGGTTTCCCTCCCATCAGCCAATTCACACCAGAAGTGATTCCTGCTAGCCCAGGTTTCATTTGAGAGAGAAGCAGAAATAGTGTCCTTTACCCCCAAACACAACAACCTGATTCCAGCCTGGGGAACCAGAATAAATATTCATCCCTCACAAATAAAATGGAAATGGAAAAACATCCGGCCTCGATGAGCCTGCCTGACATAATGAACCATCAAACTAAACCATCTTCCAGAGCCCAAAAAACATGAGATCCTGCCTGGACATACGGGAGGAGATGGGGACCTCTGGAACTGCCTCTGAAGGGGGTGTTGAGTCCCAGACTGGACTGGAATCATTATAGATCCTGGAGCATATTCAGCTGCAGTGCTGGATGTTTGGGTCCCTTCCCTCTGTGTCAGAGTTTGGCATCTGGCTGTGATTATTGGATGGCCACATCCTGCACATTCAGCATCCACCTTTCCCAGGCATGCACCATTCCCTCGGAACAGGAGCATTAGCAGGGGCCTCACTTTAGGACTGGGTGGTGGACGTGCACTTTTGGCACCATTTACATGTTGAGAAGCTATCTGATGCACTAGAATAGACATTTTGAACCCTGGCTGTAGCCCAACAGACCACTTTTTGATTTTTGCACTGCTTTGTGCTGCTGGTAGAGGGAAGCATTGCCGAAAAAAGCAATCTCTGAGGACTTAGGCAGAAATATGGCTTTGTGACCACTGACAGAGGAAGTTTTCCTTCCTCTTACCTACCCTTCATCTGTGCAATTACTTGGCCCTGAGTCCTCAGAAGAGCTGGGGTAGTAGCTGAGTGTTTAAGTCATACTGAGTCTATCAAAACCTATTCAGATGCTTCCGCAGGTCAGTCACTGGGATGTGCACAAAAAAAACCATCTATTCCATGACCTCATTATGCTTGGAGCCTTCAATCCCACCTGGAAGCCCTTCCAGGACTTCCCTGACAAAGCAAGTCTCACAAGACATAAAGGAAGGACCAAAATGCAAGTACGACCTTGTCCCTTCTTTCTTGGTGGTTGAGACCCACTTAAGACCCATACACACACTGATGCACACGTGTGCCCATGCCCTCTTTATCCTCTCCCTCAGCTGTCCCAATTATTTATGTGAAGGACAACAGCTCCAAGAGTGTGCCCTGAGAAAGCCTCACTGTGATGGTCACCAGGCTGGTAGCAAAGAGCACTGAAGGACACACAAATTTATAGCTCTGCTCTCAGTCAGGCAGAGCAGAGCTGGAGAAACAGCTTGATTCCGCTCTGGAAATGGCTCCTTTTTTTTTTTTTTTTTAAACACAAAATATTTATTGGGTAAAAACACAGCCCACTTCCACCTGCCACCTTTCAAAATAGTGAGCCCTGCTCAGTTTTTTGAATGAGAGAGTGTGGGCGCAGCCTTCAGGAGATGCTCCTTGGCTGTGCATCGCTAACACACGTCGGCACCTCCCTGGAACAGCAGCGATTGGGCACCCTCGACTGAGTGCCTCTGTCATGGGCAGTGACCCTATGCCTGTGCCCTCAAACCCCAGAGATTCCACAACCCTGAGGCTTGAGCACAGAACAGGGAAGCTTTAGCCAGCTCACTATTTTTAAGGTGTTTGGACCCAAAAGATGAGCTTCACGTTATGTACTGTAGTGTAAGCAGGGAGAAGGTGTCACATACAAGCACTGCATACAAAGCAGGATTTAACCTCCAGTCCAGAGCCTGCAGCCTGTGGCTGAGCAAAGGAGTGCCCTGCACCCTGATCCTCCCTCCTTTAACCCTGCACGTGGCTGGGGGTGCTGGCAGCCCAGCTCTCCCCTAAATGGGTGCTGCACTGCGGTACCGGGAGCAGGAAGAGCCACTGGGTCAATCCTGCAGAAATGTCAAATCCTAAATGGTTTGGTTGTGCCTGAAAAATATCAGCCTGGGTTCAAATCCCTCCTGGCCACAGAGTAGAGTTTGGACAGGGTTCAGCTCCTGCAGAGCACAGCTTGGGCAGCACCTAAAAGGATTTGTGGATGGATGGATGGATGGATGGGAGCACTGGCAAACCTGGCCGAGGAATGCGAGGAACTGCTGCTGGTTCCCTTCAACCCATTGCTGTATGGAATGAGCTCCAACAAAGGACTTTCTGCCAGTACAACTGCACCTAGATGAAGAATCTGCCAGTACAGTTATGTCAATCAGTTTTGGAAAAAGAGGAAAATTTCATTCTTCTGCCAGCAAAATTTTAAATGATAGATCAGGCCAAAACTTCTCTCATATTTACAGGGAAGTCCAGCGAAAATATCCTTTTTTTGACAGACTTACTTAAAGCATGTGGCATGGAGACTGAAAATGCTATCAACTATTTGACTGACAAGTGTCAGCAGCTGTTCATCCAATTTGTTTTATATTTCAGCAACTAACAGATTCTTTCCCCTCTGCTGTAATGCATGTCTTCTGGCCCATAGGCATCTTAGAAATTGCTTTTCTGCCTTTCTAGTGACCAAAACGTCAAAAATATTAGAAGGCAATTTGTGTTCAGAAGCATAAACAGGCACGCAACAAAGCAAAGATGATTTTGTCAACGTTCAGGCTGTGTTCTTTTTTAAAAAGTCACGGCAAACCTAAGGCAAAAATTATTTTTCTAAGCTTTAAAAGAAAAAGCTAATGCAAACAAAGCACATGATAAATCAGCACAGGTTAAACCATCAACTACCAAGGGGAAAAGCTGTCATGTAATGGCCAACCAAAATGCAGCTGAGCCATATGTCAACCTCTGCACTTTGGCTGTGAAGTTCACAACTCTGCACTTCCATCATCAGTGTTTGTTCAAAAACCTGCTCCATGTTGCCAGGATTCAACAGAGCCACTGTTGTATCCAACCAAGCTCGGCTAGGAGAGCCCTCTGAGCCATTCACAAAACCCAGCCTTCTTCATCTCAGCTCTAGCGCTGCTTTCAGAACTCTTTGATCCTGATTGCATATAATATAATTTACAGTTACTGCAGTTTTCACCCATCATGAACTTGCTGGACTAAAAAAAGCCAGTGTGACACCTCTCTCTGGCGAGCTGTATTCCATGGTATTTCCTTTAATCAAACACGTTTAGGCTCTCAAGCTAAACCTGAAGTGATATTTTCCTCAGCCTTTCTAAAAGATACATATTCCATTTCAAGTTGTAAATCCGCATTTGTTGTAACTATGCAAAATATGGGAGAAAAAAGTGCAGAGATTATATGCAATCTGCCAGCAGAGTTGTGTGCCATGAGGAAAATGCCTCACAGGTCAAAACAAAGAAAAACACTGAGCAACAAATTAGTTGCAGGCAGTAGCTAATATGGAGATCAAAAGATTAAAATCAACATACAACGATGAAATCACTGGAATAATAGGAGCACTTAAGAAGATTAAGTCAATAACAGAATCCAGTACTACAAAAATAAGATTTTGATTATACTGTAAAATTTTATATTGGGAGAGCAAAAGCAATTACAACCACGACATGCTTCGTTCTCCCCGCCTTAGACCATCTTGGCTCATTTCCTATGCAAGGAATACAGTTGTTGAAATAAACAGAAATGTTATGACTCAAGTGCTCGATTCAAAAACAAACCAGGTGGTCAGATCAGATTGGGGACTGTCAAGATGGGGTCTGTAAAATGAGGACTTGTTGCAGATCCCGGAGGATACGACAGCTGGGGGGAACAAAGGCCACACCGTTTAGGACTGGCTTTCTGCACAGAGAGCTTCACAAGCAGCTGATCTCGGGGCTGTCCCAGGCTGTCAGCTGGAGAGGAGAAGCACGCACTGGAAGGGAGGTAGGAGGAGATAAATAGCTCAAAGACTAGAAGCAAACATGGTGGTAAAATCTGAAAACGGGGAAGGTATTTTTTTGTCCATCTAAACAAGCAAAGATTGCAGATTTGGCTTTACATCAGAAGCAGAGCACGTGGCAGCCTCCAAGCCCATCCAGACCCTCATGTCAGGGACAGGAACATGTCCCAGAGTCATATTCACCAGTTCTGGGGACCAACTGATAGCACAGCCCAATGTGGATGGGAAGGGTGACCCAGCAGGGGCAGCTGATGCTCACCATGACAGACGTTCCCATGGTCACCTGCTTGGTGTGTAGGCAGGAATTGATGAGCCAAGCCCCCAAAACACACTGGCCATGGCCCTGGGACACCCACCTCACCCATGGACTGTGGGACCAAGGGCCCAGAGCTCCCCAGGGAGAAACAATTGCCCTGGTGAGGTCCTCCATACCCAAGAAGTCTCAGAGCTCTGGGTGGGTTCTGCAGTGCTCTGTGTTTTGTGAGGAAGAGCTGAGGCAGCTCCTCTGTTCCCCCAACTGATGATTTGCCTGGGCTTTTCTCACAATTGGTTGTTCAATATCACTATCTCCAGCCCCATCCCCACCCCAAAATCACAATCTAGGCTAATAATTGAATCAAATAAATAGATCATCATCTATTTTTATGTAATTTGTGGGTGTTCTTGAACATTCAGGAAATACTTAGGTTGTGCATTGAAGCCTTTCCTCCAATACACGATCTAGATTTTAGTTTGGGCTCTTTTTCTTGGGATATTTTTTGTGGTTCTTGATCCACTCTTCTGGGGTGAAATCAGTCCTTTTCTCATGCCCAAGCAGCACAGCAGCACTTTCACTCGTCAATCTGGGAGCCTTGCCAGGCTCCCTCTGCCTTGGGCACCACGAGGGACAGGGATGCTGCAGTCCTGCCTGTCCTACACGCCCCAGAGGAAGGGGACAAGGTGCCATCCACTGCCATCCACTGCCACCTCTGTACCACACAGTCCGTGGAGTCCAGCTCTGCAGCAGATGGGGACACCTGTGACAACAGTTCAAACCATGGCAAATACAAATCTCAACCAACCTAATGTGGCATCGGCAGAAAGGCTGGACAGCACTGAGAGAGGAGCGAGTGGCAAAAAGACAGTGGAAAGATCAGCTTTGGAAGGATTCTTTCTCTATTTGGTTTTCTTCATTGGAAAAGGAAGTAATTTCAAAAATGAGATGTTTTTCTATCTCATTAAGGGCAGAATAATTCAAAACACGTGGAGTTTGTCCCACTTACTTTTTTGGCCATCCTTCTTTCAAGCAAAAAAAGGGAAGGAATAGGAACACGAAACTGAAGTGGGCTTCTACCCATTTTCACTGCTTTTTGCTCCTTTTCCTGAAACGTTTTCAGTAGGAAAGTGAGAACAAGGCCATCCCCCCATTATATTCTCCTTCTCTACTTCCTCCCACCTTTTCTCCTAAATAGAAAATAAGGGGAAAAAACCCCTACAAACCTAGAAAAACTTGAAAGCTCCTACTCTTTCAAAACAAAAAAGTACAACATTTCAAAACATTAGGAAGGAACATCTTTCAGTTTCAGCGTTCAGAAACGAAACACAGCACTGCTCCATCACTGCAACGCGAAGGGTGACTATTTCCGACAATAAGGATGGAGAATAGCAGCTCATCCTTTTAATAATCCCTTCCTTGCCTGACTGGTCAGGTTGGCTTTGGACGTGGTGTGGGTTCCACGGACAGCTCGCCTGCCTCCTGGGCCAGACCAGTCTCGCACCAGGAACTCGATTTCCCTCACCATGTCTCTCTCTGCTCCGCACAGGCAGGCAGGCAGCGTTTTTGGGGCATAAAGCCTGGCTGGGATCGAGCCGTTAGTTACCATTCCTGTTGACAGGCAAACTAGAATAGGCTCTGGCTCACTTTCTCCGAGCTGCGGAAGGAGGAATGAGCCGGGAAAAGAGTTCATTCAATTGCTTCTGTTTGGCAGCTCTGCAGGACTCTCCGCATAGACAGAAAGAGATGTGGCAAGTAAGGAGTTGCCATTTTTAGAATTACATAAGCCCGTTTGATTGCCATCAAGGCACTCTGTGCAGCTCCTGCCACGGTGCCCTGCCGGTTGCTCTGCAGCGGGACTAGATTTCAAACAGCTTTAGAAGCAGGTCAGATACCAGCTTTTAAAATTGGATCCAGGTTGAAAATGTCGATGTTACTCTTGCCATCACTGACAAAGTAGAGAAGCACAACCATGCAAGGACTCTGAGCCAGTTTGCTTCCAAAATCCCACTAACCACACTTCCTCTGGTACCTGTAGAGGGGTACAATTTTTTCCAAAAACTTAGCTCCCCAATTAAAAAAAAAAAAAAAAAAAAGTAAAATTAAATTATCTGCCTATGGATAGGCAAAAGGGATGAAAAAATACTCTGGAGGGACTCAAAGCTTCTGCTCCATCCAATGTAGCCTTGCCAGGCACTACCCTGGCCCCAGTGTAGCAGTCTCTGTTGGGTGATAGGGCAGCAGGGCCACCCCACCAATGCCACGAACCCTGCAGGATGAGATGGATTGCCCGTGGGGACTGAGGCATTGGTACTGCTCCTGTTGTATGAAGTATCGCCGTTTCAGAGGAGTAACGGGAAAGACTCAGATGGGTAACAACTCTCAGTTCACCCCTGCCCCAAACTTTGCTATCCTGACTTCTCTGTTCGTTACTCATTAATTTGTCTAAACAGCATCTGTCTCCGACCACAGCAAACCAACCTGTGGCCAAACACCTTGGGAGCATCTCTGGGCAGACCCTTCGAGGTTGCAATGCTGCCTTGCACGGAGACAGACCAAAACCCAGCACGGTGGGGCCAGTGCCGGGCAGCACCACAGCCCAGCCCTCCTCCCAGCCCGACCAGCGCACCTTGCCACAAAGCTGCAAAGCCACAGAAAAAGCTGCTCCCCCAGCCAGACTTACAAAGACAGCCCCATCCTAATTGCCTGGGCTGGTGGCTCACCCGGCAGTCCATCACCTTCCATTAAAAAAATAAGGAGGGAAAAATGAAGAAAAAAGTATTTAGAAAAATACCTATAAAAAAGCAAAGCAGCATGGAAATCAAAGCCACCATTTTGAGGAGATTGAAGCATAATGCTAATAACTTTCGGCAGCTTCCACTGCGGAGTTTAAGCAGCTGCCAAGTTAAATAACTAGGAGGATCCTAAGTTATCTTCCAATGGACCAGAAATGCCCAGTGCCGACTGCCCGGGTGGAGGCGGCCCGACGGACGCAGGGAGCCTGGCCGGGCCTGCGGGGCCCTGCGCTCTCGTCCGCCCGGGACCCACCCGGGACGAGCCCCCAGGAGCCCCTCACCAATCGGGTCTGGCTGTCGAGGAGAAAAAGGGGAACCCCCGCCTGTTTTCGATGTCAGCGGCCGGGAAGCGTTTGGGTCCGGGGCTGCCGGGCGCGTACGGGACCCCCGAGGGGAGCGGGCTCTAGAGAAGCCCCGGGTGACTCGCTGTGTCCCGCATGGGTCCGACCCGGCTCGCCCGGACACCACACTCGTTTTTCTGGGGAGGCAGCGGCGTAAAAATAACCGTAGGAGCGATCGCGTCCGCATTGGGAACGGCCTTGCGGCGTGCGCCATCCCGGGAAAAATCCGCAAACCATTTCTGCCTCCAAATGTCGGGGGTGAAGGATTAAAACCCCACGGGAGAACTGCCTCCACGGGAGAGGCGGAACGCGGGGCCGAGCCGGGAACCCGCTGCGCATCCGACGTGCAGGCTCCTGCCTCCGAAAGCCGGGCCGGGCCGCTCGGCCCCCCCAAACCCACCCGCCCCGCTCGGCACTCCGGGGGCACAGGGGCTCGGGCTCGGCCTGGGCGGTGGGCAGGCGGCGGGGCTGGGGCAGCTGGCTCAAAGTCAGTCACTTGTAATATGCTCGCCGGAACAGCAGAAGTCGAATCGATAGAGACGGCCTCCAGCTGTGCCTAAACCTGCGATTTCAATTAAAATACTGAGCTCTGATGCCCGGCTCTTAGCTGGGATCTCAACGCCCTGATGCATAAGGCGTGCGGCACCCGGCTCCGAGCCGGCCGGGAGGCAGCGGCACAGCCCGAGCCGGTACCCGGCCTCGGGATGCACGGGAGCTTCTCCGGGATGCGGGAAGGAGGCAGCCCCGGGGCTCCGCAAGAGCACCCCCCCCCTCTCCTCGCCCCCGGGAGCCCCGAGGCCTGCGGGACCCGCTGCCCCGAGCAGGGCAGTGGGTGCAGAGCAGCGACCCGCCAGCCGTCCCCTCGGCCAGGGAGGGAGGGAAAGAGGGAGAAATGCGGTTCAGGAAACACCGGCAAGGACGAGGGCAGCTCGGGGAAGCTGGCAGCGAGCTCCCGGCCCCGGCTCCGCAGCCCTTCTTTTATCCTGCCCGAAATCATCTCGTTTACAGAAAATATTTGTTTGCACTATTAGTTGGTACTGGAGTTAATTACTCAACGTGTGAGCGGGGAGTAATATGGATAAAAGCAGCCCCAGTGTTTATTGTGTGGGTGAGCTGTTTGAGCGGTGCTTGAATAAACTGCAATTAGGGTTAGATAGAGATTAATTAACATGTGAGTGGCAAGGTGTAAAATAGTTCCCAACCCTCCACTCAGTATAATCTGCAGGCGAGGAAAAGAAGTTTGTGGAGGCTAATTAAATACTTCGCTAAAGCCGGCGAGCCCCGGGAGCGAGCGGAGCCCAGCCCAACCCAAAAAACGCCTGCCCGCTCCCGCTCCCGCTGCCCGGAGGAGGCACGGGCTGGGCGGGCAGCGCGGCTCGGCTCGGCGCGGCTCCCCGGGGCTCAGCCGGGCTCTCCCGCAGCCCAGACACCGGGCACGGCTTCTGTGGTTCTCCACGGTCCCGTCCCAGCCTCTCCTCCAGAAGCGGGACGGTTCCCTCGCTCCCTTGCACGTTGACCCGTGAGATCCAGGCGGGCAGGGCTGGGGGGATGCCAACACCTGATGCTCCAGGCGGGGTGTCCCCTCAGGGCTGGGCGCTCCCCTCCGCCCGCAGGCAGCCCGGGGCGGCCGCCGCTTTTAAAGTTTGTTTCTGGAGCGTGTTGTGGTTCGCAGGTGAAAAAGCCTGTCTGCAAACAGCCGCCGGCGAGCTGCCCCGGCGGGGAGAGGAGGCGCGGCTTTGTCAGCGGCGCACAAAACCCCCGAATTCCTCTAAACTTTCTTAGGCGTGCGAGGGAGGCGGAAAAAAAAATATATATAGGGGCCTTTTCATTGCTTGCTTTACCTCTGGCCAGGCTCAATCTAAACCCTTCGCTCCCCCCTCTCCCCCGGATAATCCTCCCCTTTATTTTAGAAACACACAAAACCAGGTTCCACGCAGCGCTATAGTGGCTACAAGTGAAAGAGAATTGAGCGCCCTGAATCGCCGGGGGAAAATTGGTTCGGCTGAATAGCCCCGGCGAGGAACGGGGCGGCTAATCAGAGCCCGGGGGGTGCTGCCCTGCAGCCGGGCCCCCCCAAACAGGTGGACGCGGGACTCTCTCAATTACCGCGTCCTCGCATCTGAGGTTTCTGCAAATCCTCCCCTCCCGCATCACGGCGTTTTAATTAGAGAGAGGAAGGGAAGAAACCCCGGCATCCAGGCGCTATAATGTAGCGTCGTCT
>VZRP01021218.1:193435-211961 GCA_013397995.1 Malurus elegans | reverse complement strand
ACCTTCCACTGAGCAAAAGCTTCTAATGGACTACACCAATCTTAGTTTGCGTTCATCAGCAGTGTAGTTTCATGGGCTACAACTGCTACACAAGATTAAACATCAGAATGAAAATTGGGAGCTATGCACTAGAGGAAATTGCTGTTCCTAAATGAAAACGTAAAAATCGCAATATTAAGGCAGCTGTGTGAAAAGGAACCAAACATCCCATTCCCATTTCTGGGGTGCAGGACCAGGCCCATACAAAGAGACGCAAGAAGTTGTAGCGACAAAAGCCATGATTAATTCTCAAGTAGGAAAACACCTAAATTACCTGGCTGCTTGGGGCAGGCCACCACGATGTGCAAGGACCAAGAGAGGTCACCAGTAAAACAGATGTTTAATTTCAGCTGAAGAGGTTTGAAGGAAACAGAATGACTTCCAAGGAACAAAGAACATAAATTATTTCTGTATTCTTCATCAGAACTAACAGGCACCCGCTTTTAAAAATACCCACTCTGCTGTACAGGAAAGTTATTTGTGTCTTCTTTATTTTTTAACACTACGAGTGGCACTTGACTAAACCAATGGACTCCAGCTAATATGAAGTAATACTTGAATGAAACTTTATCCCTACTAAGTAGTTCACTTTGCAACATCACCTTAACCAAGCTTGAAAACTCATCATCGGTGCTGCTCGGGAGGCAGTCCCCGCTCCGAGCCCCCTCCTCCGCACCCACCTCCTCCCGGGCCGGGACCGTTCCAACTGCGCTCCGGACATCGGCCGCTCCTCCTCCGGCCGCAGCATCCCGAGCGCTCCGGACATCGGCCGCTCCTCCTCCGGCCGCAGCATCCCGAGCGCTCCGGACATCGGCCGCTCCTCCTCCGGCCGCAGCATCCCGAGCGCTCCGGGCTGAGCTCCGGGCAGCGGCCGCTCCGGGCCCGGCTGAGCTCGGCGCACCGAGCGCGGCACCCGGCGGTGCGGGGCGGGAGCGGCTGCGGGAGCCGGGAGAGCTCGGCTCTCGTTTTAGTCACCGAGAAATTAACGGGCTGTAGAGGAGAATGCCGCTCTAAGGCGCTGGAAATCTCTTTATCCCCATTTGTGAGTGTTGAAAAGAATTCCAAATCATTTGAACCCTCCAACATAAAACAAGAGAATCCCACATTTTGGTGGGTCTTCTTTTTTTTTTTTCATTTTTTTTAATTGGGTCCAGAACAATAGCAAAGCAACAAAAGGAAAAAAAAAACCCAAAAAACACCTTGAGAAATTCTGGTATCTATGAAGAGGAGTACTCTTCTCGTGCCTAGAGTTTACCATTACAGATATGAGGTCTTGCAGGCTTGCAGTCAGAGATAGGATCTTTTATCAGACCAGCTTACACAGCTTCATAGAATAGACAAACTTGTGGGCACTGTTGAATTAAGTATTCCTTTCTGCAATGTACTGGGACTCTCACCTCCTTCATTAACAAATTACAGGACAAGAACCATGTTCTGATGTGGGGACAATAAATACACTCTTATATACTTCCTTAAACATACCACAGAGCCCGAAACAAGTCTCTCACTGATGAAATGCAAGGTATTTCCTTATGCTATCAGGTAATAAAATAGTAGTTCAAGTAGAAAGGAATGTTAATTAGAAGGACAGGAAATTATATCTTATTAGCAACTCTTCTGAACTCTATATAAGAACTGCTGGTTTAATAGCACAGCACTTCTTTAATCGCTTAGTGCTTCATGGCTCTAAAGCACTTTTACATCAAGCACACGACACTAAGTCCCCAGAGACAAATTTATCTCCTGTGTGAGAGGAAAAGTACACAAGTGATCTATCAGAGCTGTACCAGGAGTCTGAATTCCTACACCTTGGCTGCAATTTCACCTCTCCAAGGACCAGCCGTACCATCTATTGCATACATCTACAGCATCCAAAAATATTGTTGCCATCCAACACACCCTTCCTCATCCCAGCATTGGAAACCATTCATGAAGCTACCTGAAGGCTGATTATTCCTCTCTAGCATTACCACATGCAACTACATCCTAGTATCTGAGAGTGACACTTGTTTTGCAAGGAACATGTCTTCAGAAGAAGTAATTCTGGAAAGTCTGTAACTAGAATGCCACAGATAATTTTAAGATAACAAAAAGGCTTCAAAGGGCTGTTCAGCACTAGTTGAAATCATTCTCCTGTCAATGTATCAGGAAGAGAAGGATTGTCACTTGATTACTTATGGAAATCCTGGGGAGTCTTTGTAACTGTAACCATACATTAATTTTCAATTCTATAAAATACCTCAAGTTCTAACACCTTGTTAAGAGCTTGTCACCTTGAGAAAAGTTAAATACTGCTGGGTTTAAAGGACAGATGGAGTTAACAGCTGCATTCCTTCCTCAAGGAGGCAGCAGCGGGGAAAGTTAGTCTTCCTTTAAATGAGTTTCCCAGTTTAAGAAAACTGCATGTAGGTATGAGTGATTTGTAGAAGCAGCATTGCTGACCTGTGTGAGTACACTCGAGTCTCATTCCCTGGACGTAGAACCAGCTCTATCAGGCTCACTTTATCCTCACAGACAGAGGCATTCCCAAGGACACATTCCGGTCTTTTCTCCTGCAGCCTCAGTGGGTGACCCCACGCCCCGTGCCCGAGCCAGGGAACACTGAGAGGATGCATTTGCAGAGCTCACTCCGTTTCAGGAATGCCACACCGATTTCAGCATTCCTTCCAAGTGTCCTGTGCAAAGAGAGGAAACCTCCCCCGGCTCCAAGCCAGCCCTGCTCCAATGCCCAGGGAAGCAGCCTGGGTTCTTTGGGCTGCATTCTGAGACACTGCAATGCTGATCTCAGCCTTTCTGTCCCCTCCCCACGGCTACACCTGCAGGGATGGGAAATACTGAGCACACAAACAAACCAGTCCCGCAGACACAGGTGAGGTGCAGAGCAGAACCTGTGCTCAGTCCCAAAGCAGCAGAAACAAAAGCCACACACAAAGCACAGCCGAGTCTCTCCTCCCTGGGTAAATGTTTACAAGGGCTGCCAAGGCAAAAGGGACGGGAGAAAACATTTGCAAGTGAAATGGGTTTGAGTTCAAACTGCCAGCCGGACACTTGCAGCAGACACTCACAGCAGCAGAGAAAGGTGACAGAGCAGGACTGACCCAAGCTCTCCAGGAGCAGTCCTCAGGCAGGCCATGCACTGCACGGGTCACTATTGCAGCCACTGCAGCAGTGAGCACAGCGTGGGTGAGGCAGCAGCACCGAGGGACACAGGGCTGGAACCCCTGGGGCTTTCCACACACAGATCAGCTCCAGGGGAAAGACAGAGACAGCACATGGAGAAAACTGCCAGGAAAACACAGCCTCATCAGCTGGCCAGGAGACAAAAATCAGCCTATCTATTGTCACACAAAAAGGATACATCCTTCCTCATTTTGATTTATGTGATGGAGTAATCGAGAAAATACATTTTATTTCTATATCCATTTATTATTTCAGTCTGTAAAAATATAAGACTAATATACAACTACATCTAGCTTGATTTTTGTAAAATCAATCTTCATTCGGTGAGATACCAATGTACATTATACATTAAAGTTGTAAGAAAAATACTGATATTTGACATTTTAAACAAGTTCATTCATGTAAAAATCACATTGCAAGTAAAATTTAATTAGAAAATACATAATATTCACAAAAATACACATGTTAAAGACAGCTTGTGAGAACGTTGTCCTAAATTTAATTCAGGTGTGGAAAAAAAAATGATTCACAGTTAGGCTTGACTTCTCCAGTACCAGAGCAGAACTTCAAAGTAAATGCATCTTAATTCTACTAAGAATTTGTTCTTCCTATTAAGGTGCACTTAGATCTCTCAGCTGTAAGGGGGGAATGACTTGTCCCCCCTCTGTGCATGTACACAACGTGTAACACTAGTCAAAGAAATTTTAGTTTTTCATTCCATTCTGAAATAATTTGGATATTTCATAAATTAATTTATAAAATCTGGATTGAAAACACAATTTACACACACAGGATACTTAATACACAAAGATTACATCAATAGCAGCGTAATATTGTCAATCATGCGCAGCATCCTCACTATCACTTCTGGATTTTTTCTTCTTTTTTTAGCTAAAGATAAAATTTATATAAAACAGTCAAGCCTTTAAGTATTGTCTTCCAGGGAGAAAACAGTATAGATGTTAAAAATTTAGGAGGTAGTGAATGAAAGGCTAACAATATCAGTATATTTAAAAAACCTTATACTGAACCCCAGTATCATTTATATATAAAATTAAATTTAGCCACTCATAATCAACCATTGATCATCCTGAAGTAGCAATTTAAAAGTCTTTTGTAATTAACAGTGTATGTATTAGTAAGATATGGAAGAACTTTAGAAACTTTATGGTAACTGCAGCATTAAGCAATTACATGCTGTGCAGTCTGTCATCGTAACTAAATACACATTTTTCAGATTTATGCTTTAATGTTTTTATCAAGTCCCAAATGCTTAGTTTTACTATATGTTACCAAACTTCTGTGAAGCAGAAAATGATATATGTCAAAAAGAACATTATCTCACGTTTAGATTACTCAGCTTGCAGGAAAGGTCCTAAGAGATGAAGTCTCATGCAATTTGGAGTAGGACCCCAGTTAAATTTCTACAAGTCCTTAATACTGGCATACATATTATTCAAACTACCCATGCACGTGCTTGGCAGCACAGCAGCCTTGGGGCTGGGACCTGCCCATTTCCTGGGCAGCTGGGCATTCCCAGGCTCAGCCCTCCCAGGCAAGGGCATCCCCCCAGCCGTGATCCAATCTGCAAAATCCTCACGGACCACATCAGCCCCAGAGTGGATTTCCATGGAATGAAAACGTTACACCTGCATTAAGTGCACTACCAGTTCATTCTCTGTACCTCTGGACCTCTCTTCTCTTCCCATCCAAGTGCCTTTATTCCTTTGATTATTCACAATACATTCAAGTAAACCAAAGGCACAGAAGTGCAAACTAGCAGAATAATGAGTCTCACCCTCCACTGGTGATTTCATACAGGAAGGAAAGTATTTTGATAAAGGAAAATAAAAAATATATTTTTGAAGTAAACCATCTTCCCTAAAGAGAGGAAGTGTAGAGCAGCACTGAGAGAAAACATGTACAAGTAAAGTCTCCATGTTGCAGAATGAACATTTCTTTTTCTCATTTCACACTAGGCGGATGTAGTTTCTTCATTTTTCATAATTATTGGCAAAACAAGTGAAACACTTGAAGATCTTGCTCTTGCAAAAGATTCCAGAGCTCTCCATACACACACTGAAGAAACCATAAATAAGTGTGACAAAAGAGCCCTTACCTGCATTTGCAGAGTACCACTGCCTGTTGTGCCTATTCTCCATAATCCGAAGGGGTATGAATGCCTCTCTTGGCATCTTGGACTCTAGTGGTATTGGAGGTTTGAAAATACTACTACTCATGAGATACAATTTTAAATGTGCATTTTTTAACATCAAGCAGCAGGGATTATTTCTGCAGAAGTGTTTGCATCGTCACAAAAACCTTAAAGGCAGTTTTAGCCTCTGATAGTCTGTGACGACTTTTACAGATGCTTTAACATTAAACTTACAGTTGGTCTTCTGTTAGCAAAGTTACCAGAGGTAGATTTTCCTCCAGATAGACTGAAGGGAAAAAAGAAAGGGGTCAGTCTCCTTTCCCACTCATCACATCTTCCCAGAGGGTGGAACACACAAAAGCACCTGACTCCTGCTCTAGGGAGACAGAAACACAGGACAGAACTGGTAGCACCCTACTCCTTACAGGCTGACAGAGGTCACAGGATCCCTGGAGAAAAGATCTAGTCATCCTTCTCCCCAATCCTATTAGTTCCCATCTCGTCTTCCTGCCACAACTGTTCCCAGAGAACGGTTGGGACCCGAGTGCCAAAGTGGTAAAGCATGAGACACAAAAGGGGGAAGGATAAGAACAACACTAAAAGCCTCCCCTGCAACTGTCCCAGTGAGCGCAGTGGTTACACACACCCACCTTTGCTCTTGCAGCATCAGGACTTGTCAGCAGTGTTTACACACAGAGCAACTCTGCAATACCCAAAACAAACATCCAGGGACACACAGAGATCTGCATTTACAGATCAGTTCCTAATAAATGAATAAGTTAATATCACATGGCTCAAACAAGTTGTAGTAAAGCCTCATTTTGATTAAAAACTTCTTTTAATTCAGGGATTTAACTTCAACTGTTTTAACCTGTTCAGGTTTGAAAAAGTCACTTTTATATAATTCAGACTCATTCCAACAAACCTTTGCTAGTAGAAATCTTTACAGCTTCTACTAGGACTGCAATTTTGACAGATTACATTATGCTATTTCCATAGCATTAAGTTTACATTTGATTTGTTTGTAAATTACTGGGATTAGTTATTAAATCCAATGGTATCCCTAAAAATTGCAAACTAGAATGTGAACAGGTCTCTGATGCATTAGTTTAAGACTTTCACATTTGAATTTCAAAATCAGAGTCATTAAAAGTAAGCTTACCTGGCCATTAAAACCAGTACCGTGCCTGACTAAGGAGCCTGTGGTTGCACATTCACTCACAAAGGAACAGTCACCTCCAAAGCCTGAGTGCAGGTGCTGCCCACAGAGCCCTGCTGTCCCCGTGTCAGCCAGAGATCCAGACCAGCCATCCCCATCTATGCCAGCCCAGCTCTGGCTTTCTCCTGGTTTCCTCTTGCACAGAGCCAACCAACAGCTCTGCCAGTGGAGCAGCAGCCCAGGACAGGAGGGAGGGGGCTAAAGCAGCCCCATCACATGTAAGCAGCACTTCAGAGCAACAGGAAACCACAGTATATGAGAGTCAACCTCACACGTAACAAAGTTTACTTCTATAGAACCAGTAGTATAGAGCATTAAAAAACAATAAAAATCAAGTACCTTTAAAAGAGAGCTCACAGCCATCTCTTAGCTATCCTTCATTTTGAATTTAAATTTTCCTCATTTAGTTTCAGCCATTTATCAATTATCTTCCAGCTTTGTGAATTATTTACATTGAGGTGCAGAATTAATGAAGTTAGTCAACTTACATAATTTTGAATTTCTTGTATTTACCTTCTTCCCTCCTTTTAACCTAACTGCAGTGCTTGACAGATGGAGAGGTATAAAATATATTACATATTAAGCCCAATTAAAACATGTATGGCATCTTTACTTATACAAAGTACACCAATGTAATTTCATAGTGTTATAATAGTTCCCTCTTCTTCTAACGACTTACGGCCTGGCTCTGGTACTTCATACTCCATGCTAATGCTGCCTGCTGAGTGATTCAAGCTCAGCTCACTGGAAGGAAGGAATCCATTTTGTGTGGACTCATGGAGGAGTTCAATTTGTGATAAGGATTCTATGCTTTCGCTGGTAGGTGCAGCTTTTGGGATCTGCTGTGGCTCCCCACTGTCTTCAATAATAATGTCCTCCTCATCGCTCTCCTCTTCTCCTTGCAGTAGACTTCCCAGGATGTTTGGTGTGCTGCTGGGAAGACTTGACTCAGTGGACTGGCCAGAGCTGCCCGAAGTCCGACTGTTCCTCACGACGTTGTTCCTCTGGTTGGCGGGTCTGACCGTGATGATCAGGTTGCGGCTGTTTGCAATCATCATGTCTGTAACCTGATCGAGGCTTTTTCCTGACACCTCTATCCCATTCACCTCCAGTACCTCATCATTGACAGCCAGCAAGCCTGTGCTCTGAGCCAGCCCTCCGGGGACCAGCCTGGATATGAAAATACCCGGGACTTTCTCCAATCCGTGCGGGGTGACCCTGACGCTGGAGCCATCCCGGATGTAGAAGCCCAGGGGTTTGTCGGTGCCGTACTTGTAGAGCCGCACCCTGCGGTGGGTCTCGGGCAGAATATCCACGTCTATGATAGAGGACACTGGCCTGAAGTCCTGGGGCATGCTAATGACAATGTGGGGCTTCTTCTTGTGGTTATCCGGACGCAACACATTGGATAAGACGTTCTTCTTCCTGGTCATGGTATCCGTCCCGAAGGCACTGTAGTCTGCATCTTCTGTAAGACAGAGCACACGGGGATTAGAGCCTGCCAGACCCGGCCAGGTCACATTGCTGTCGTGTTTTAGCTCAACAGAGGCAAAGATCTCATCTAGAAAGTGTCTGCCTTACTACAGTAAAAACCCTTCCCTCTACTCACCGAACAAAAGCTTCAATGTTACCAGATTCAAAGTATGGCATACTTTTGGTTTTCTTCTACCAAAAGGAAAGTGCACAAAAAAATTAAAGCAAGTTAGCAACAGCAGAAACAAAGAGCTACAGCTGCTTGAGAGAAAGGGTAGAATGGAAAGAGTGAGCACATTCCTAGAAACATTTTAATTTAATTCAGAGTAATTCCACTTGCTAGTTTTCTCTCCTCAGGTTTCAGATCATTGGAAAAGAAAGAATGAAAAAGGGAAAGCAGCCAGTGTGCCTATTATTGCCTAGTTGCTGGGAGCCAGCCAAGTGACCTGGATTCAAACTCCAGAAAGCTTATTCCATTCTGCACTCTTCCCTGCCCCCACGCCATGTAGGTAAAATGGCTGTGGAGCAGAAACAAAGAGACCTTGCACACAAATACTTCAAGCAAAACTGTTCATGCAAGCAATGCTGTAACTGCCACAACTTGATACAGAAATAGGCAAATGGCTTAGAACTTCAAAAACCAAAACATGTTAGTCCTACAACTACTTCTAAGGGACAAGGAAAAACGATCTGTGCAAGCAATCCTGATTTCTGAAATGCTTATTTACCAAAGGTTCCATTTTTCTTTTTAATATGCTATAACTCACCAAAAAGAATGAACCTAAATACATTCAGATCTGAGTTTCCTCAGATTCACACTTGTACTTTTGCAACATGGCACAGATCTTTATTCTGCAGTGGAAAACTCCCCGATAATCACACAGAACTAACTAACCTGCACTAACCCTAGGATCCAAAGTTGGGATTTCTTTGTACTATCACATTCAGATGCCATTGGCACAGCCAGAAAGTGAAGAATGGCTGTACATGTCAGTCTGTGGGCTGACTATGGCAATGCTGCCCTGGTGACACTTGAGGACAGCTGCCAGTTGCTGAGGAAATCAATGAGTGCACTTGTTCCTAGAGTCCGATATACACACGTACCACTTAGAGCTGGACTCTTCAGATGCTTTAAGCAAAATAGAACAGAGAAAGTATTCCTGAAACAACAGGTTAACACCCTGCAGCATCTAACACAAACTCCTGCCTTCCCAGCCTTTAGGGTTGGTGAAAACAAGAACACTCCTTTGGCTGCTCTACGAAGGCAGCCTTGGACCTGATATTCTAAACTAAAAAGGACAACAGGAAAAGAAACAAATTTAAATTAGCCCACAAAAAAACCTCAAAGGGATTTATTGTCAGCTCCTCGCTTGTGTGTACACAATAGTTCATCAACATATTTTGGTGAACTATGTCTGAAGTAAAACAACTACAAAAATTCAAACTTAGTCTTTTCTCTGTAAAAGGCGCTTTGGGATCTCTAACTGACTGAAGATCAGCAGGTTAAAACTCTGTACTCCACTGCTGACAACTAACATGCTGACTTTTCAGACAGCATGGAGCAGCTCTTTTAATGTTTGCTAAAAATTAAAGATCAAAGAAAAAAATGTGAGAAGTTTTGCCCTTATCTCTCCTGAAAACCCAACCAACCAGTTTCCAGTTATACATCTGGTGTTTCATTGAAAGAATTTTTGCAATTCAATGAGGTGCAATAGCTTCTCTTTTTTTTTAGTTAGAACTACAATTGTTTACAAAACAACCTGGAAAGGACAATTGTGAAATCAGATCCTAGACAGGTCTTGCTTTCAATACCTTTCACTGTTTTAAAGAAAGTGTGACACTTGCACTCATTCCTGCTAGACTGCATATTGATGACAGCTGCAGGACACAGGTCCCAACAGATTGGTGCCAATCAAACACTATAAGCTGGTAACTTCTGTCCAAATAAATTTTTCCAGTTAGTAGAGACACATGAAGATCAGCTGCAACAGGACTGGCTTTGAAAGAAATATTATGTAAATATGTCTGTCTGCAAAATAACAGTTTCAAAAGGATTTTTTAAACAAAAACTAAGAGCAGAAAAACATTTCTTGGAAAAGAGAGGAACTTTAAAAGTCTCTTTCAGAAGACAAATCAGAACTCTTAAATTGAGCTGGTGCTTTTGTTTTCAATAACTTTCTTAAGTTACAGGACACATTGCTGAAATAAAAGCATCCCAAAACTTCAAGCCAGATGTCAAAACATTTAAGGAACTGACACACTAGAAGGTAAGTATTTGCATTATAAATGCTCTTAATAGTTTGATAATTCAGAACAAGCACAAACCTTAAGACAGACAGTTAAGGTTAGAGAATTCGTGAGGAAAAAATATAGCGAAAGGTTGATAAACTCATCTCCCCAAATCTCAGCAGAACAGCACACTCTGGGTAACCTCTCTTCCACTGCTAAACAAGTTTTCTAAAGCAATACTCTCAAGTACAAAGGCATCTTTGTTCTGGCACCTCACTAATCAGTTTAAAGGCCCAACGAAAAATATTTTGGCCTAAAGCCAAAAGGACAAGGTGTTAACTACAGATAGTGAGAAGGAGAACATCCACACAGTGCAGGAAGATTTCTCCCCCCAGCAGTTTCCAGCTCAAGGTGGCACCAATCTGTACAGACTTATTACATGAAATTGAAAACAAAAGCCCACAAATGCCAAATCTGGATCCAATTTAACATTATTCAATACAGATTTTTAAAATTTTTTCTGATCTATTTGCAAACCAATGTAGAGTTACCCCTTGAGAACTCAATTTTCAAAGCCCTCAAGTCGTTAGTACATTTAAATAGAGGCAATTTAGCATTTTTAAAATAAGACCAAACAAGCATCCTTTTATTTAGTCACAAAATATAACAAAATACGGTTTTAGGAAAGTAATCTGTGTTTCTAGGAGGAGGCCTCAGAGTAGCTAGGCTAGTCCACAAAGAGCTGTTTAAAAAGCCAACTCCTCTTACTTCTCACCAAAATAAAGCTTCTCAGTGACCGTCTCTCTCAAGAGGCACAAGTGGATTAAACAAAGAATCCACTTTTCACTACATACAGCCACATACATGCCAAACTTGCAGGAGTTGGATATTGTAATTTAATATCCTACAAGGGAGTGTTAAGGATATTGTAATGAAATGTATCTTCTGTTATCTCTATTGTTCTGTATTTACAATGCAAAGTTGCCCACATCAAGCCGCCCTCCAGCCTGTGCACTGTTCCCTTCCATTTTCTCTTCAGCAGGGTTTTTCTCACAGACAGAGTGACTCCCATACATCTGGATTTAATCACAATACATCAGTTTAACCTTTAAATACCAGATGTCAACAGTACCTGTTAATCTGTTAAACTGCAGAACAAAATTCCAGCAAGGAATGTTTTCTGCAAGCAGACAGACAATCTTGACTTGTGCAACATCAAACCCCAGTTTGGATTTAGCACTGGAGCAGTTTTAAAGTATTTTAAAGGAATTTAGTGAAATACATTTAGAGGGGTCTCTAGGTTCTAGAGGGATCTCTAGGTTTCTTACCATGTTAAGGAACCAAGTCTTACCAAGACACAAGAATGCTCAGTACAAACTGACAGCTTTCAGAAACAAGGAATCAAAATCAAACAGGAGATAAGAGTCCTTACTCTGGCATAACAACATTTCCCAAATTCTGGAATCCTATTATCACAACCATCACTTACTAAAAAAAGTAAAACCATCTCTGAGCTCCCATTTCAGCCCTCAAGGTGTTCCTTGGATTCAATATACTAAGAAGTTAATACTATTTACATCAGATTTCACCAAAGTCTGCTCATACCTTAAATTAGCTTTGCACAAATTACATGTGGTTTCTAAATAGTTAAGACAGCATGACAAAAAATTCATATAAGACAGCAAAACACTTTCTCTCTTCCCCACAGTGGCTTTTTGTCAAAGATCTTAAATTCACAACTACTGTTGCTGCAAATATAAAAGAAGTCAAAGTTCCATTACAAAACGCACAAAAATTTTTCAGCTGATTTAAGAGAATGCACGAAAGCCACAAGTAGCCTTGCAGTTGGAAAATAACTCGTGTCACTTATTATCATTCCAAACCAGCACAGATCAAAGCAGCCCCATTGATAGCAGGTATTTGTTCAGACATTTCTTTTCCATTTCAGAGGCAGAGCCAGGAAGGTTGCTGCAATCCATGAATTAAGCACACTTAAATCATGCTGCATAAAAAATATGAACTAACTCCCACCGATTCGGCCTTGGTTACAGGCAAATCATCACAAATAAAATACAGAATAAAGTTATTTCTGTATTTTCCATCAAACAATCATCTACTCTATATGGCAAAGATGCCAATGAAGGCACAACTAATTCACAACAAAGTGCAGTGGAGGACTATGGTGCCAGCCTGGGCTCTTTACTTCCTAAAGCTCCACAGGCAGAAGGGGCACTGGTCCAAGGGAAGGAGGTGATACCTGATACTTTCCACACAGCTTTTCCTCCAGTCAATTCTTGTTCTGAGAAACTAAAGTGGATTAATCTTCCATTTCTGGGAATTGTATCACCCCTGGCACCAGAGCAGTAACAAATAATCCACCTGGATTAAATCAAGGTAAATGATGGTAAGAAACTAAAAAAGCACTGCAAATGTAACACCAGGAGCAGGCATCATTAGACCTGTCACACTAGGAACAATCTAAAAACATATGGTGTTAAAATATAAACTCAATAATCCCAGTCTGACAAAGTGGCTTATCCCTTCCTGTCATATGGCTACTGTAGGGGATTAAATGGAATCATAGACCTTGTCTACCTCCAGGTTCTGCTAAAGCAAATGGTTCATGCCTCTGGCATTTCAGCACTATAAAAACACAGGCTTTACCAGTCTAAACTATCAACACAAACAAAACAAACGTTTTGCCAGCACACAGCAGCTGCCAAACAGCCACACTGGCTGTGAATATTGGGTTTGCATCAGGCTGTTGTGGACTAGCTCATGTTTTGGAGTGGGAAAGTTGATAAAAGGTTCTGATGCCCAAGCATTTCCTAAGGAAATGACGCCTGTCTTAGCAACACCCAGGAACAGTGAACACCACAAGAACAAATACAAACTTCTAATGAGATTTTTTTCCCTTCATGAACAAAAGCAGACAGTAGGAATACTCAACCAGAGCAGAGAAACCAAGCAGCCCTCACTCAAATAGATTGCCTGAGGAAGCTCTTGTAAGAGAGACAAGTTGTGAATACCTTTCATAACCCATAATTATTACAGAATTTGACATGATGAAATAGGACTGAAGGGTTTTTTCCTCCATCCATCACACTGTAACTGGATAAACAGATGATTCACATTCTTCAAATGCACCTACCTTTTCTTTGAATGAAAATCCTGAGTAGAGGATTGGCTGTAGAAACTGCTTTGTGATAATTGTCATCATTATTGATAGGCAACAAATCTCCGTGAATGTCCGTGTATCCCACCAAAACATCAACATTTGGGATCTTGTGCACATGCTGCAGTAATCCATAGAACTCCTCAAACTTTCCAGGTTTGGATCTCTCCAGAGAAAACCGTCGAAATTCTGCTCCAAACTACAACAAAATATATCTTACATCATTAATATTGAAGCAATAAAATTATTTTAATGTTAAAGCAGAAACCTTATGGAATTAAAAGTACACTGAAATCTACAAACAATAATTTAGAAGGGGTATAAAAAATCAGTTAAAACAGTTGGGTTTTCCCCCATAAGTTATAACTATTTTTGGACCTGACAGATCGTGTACTTTTGAGAATGCAAAGGCTGTTCCATTTAACGGGAGCTCATCAGAATTAAGGTGACAAACTGGTGCAGGGATAACTGCAGATTCTCACATGCTCATGAAGCAACCTCAGTGAGGGACAGAATCCAGAGGCAGCACTGCTGTGGTGGCTCAAACCAAGCCTGTGATTAACCTCCTGTGGTATGTGACTACCTGGAATTTTGTTCCAAGAACTACCAGTGCCCTTGAGAACAGCGTGTGGAGATTGTTACACAACCGCGGTTCACCCACGCAAGGCTGAGCAGCCTTCACACCCCAAGTTGTTTGGCCAGCAAATGAAAACACCGCTTGAGTATGAAGACCACAAAGAACTGTTGCTGCTTTTCGGTACAACCCCTGTGCACCCCAAGGGAGCTGATCTCAGGTCAGTTCTGTTCCTACCTAAAGACACAGATAATAGAGGCGACCAGCCACTACCTCTGAGAGCATTCAGAAGATTTGCTTCATGGGCAAGGCTCAAATCTTGATTGCAGCATCTTTTAAATTGATTCTATCCAGCATACAGAACCTGCATTTTCTGAATCTGAGATTATTCAGACATTATGTATTAAAAAAAATGTCACTGACATTACTTTCAGGGGTAGGGTTTGCTTGTAGTCAATATAACCCTCCAACAAAACACCCAGTTCACAAATCCACTCAAGCTCTGTCTCCTAAATCATCTCTAAAGCAAACACTTATTAAAATGAAAACACATTGCTTATTAAGGCAACGAGGCAGTGGGGGCAGGCACAAGACTCAACTGGGTGCCAAGAAAAGGATGAGCATTTGATGTAGACTAGACAAATTGCGATGTTACCACGCATAACTAGGAAAATGTTGGTGTTCTGCCTAACAAGGGCAGGACCCAAAGCAAACAGAATATTGGATAAAAATTACTTCAAACCCTCCATATCAGGCGCATGCACAACATACCAGAGATGTTAAAAGGAATTCAGAGATAGCAGCAGTGAGGTTACAAAAACCAGAACAGATTGTATATGAGTTAGAAGGGTAATAAGCTAATAATTCAAAAAACCTCAGTTGGTGGGCTCTCTTTTGTAAATTCTATTGCTGACTTACAATGAAAATAAAGACTTTAAATCATTTCTTTAGCAAGTTTTAGTTTTAAGCAGAGAAGAAAGGCACATAGAACAAAATGCTCTGTGAGAGCAAGTTAGAGCCTCAGTATCACATACTTTGGTGTATGTTACACACAGGAGATGTGGAGGTGCACTGTACCTCACACCTGATTACAATCTTTTGGACAATAAAAGCTTTGGAGTTCTCACACACAAAGGACTGAAAATCAGCAGACAAGGACCCCGTTGTTAGCACATTAACACCACCCTAACTCAAAACAACTACACCTTCATCACTCCACCTTCCTCCAAAAGTTTCAAATAAAGGAATTATCTGGGAACATTCCTCTCTAAAAAACCTGCAGTTACAGTAACATTAAGGCAGAAGAGATGATTCACACGTGCTCATAAAAAAAAAGCCCAGCCCACAGGAGGAACTCCCATCACGTCAGAGGCAGCAGTTTAATGATGATGTCAGGGAAGGACTTCATCCTGTCTCAGATCCTTCTCCAGCTGTGGGAGGTACGAACCCCACAGCAACTCTCCATGCATGGCTGCAATCGAAACTGCTTGGCTTTCAAGGATTACATAGTTTGAACATAATTTAGTAATAAAAGTTTAAAAAGCCAACAGCCTCACTCTCAGTTTGGAATAAATGTTGAATCCTACCACAGCAAGCAAAGGGCCAGATTTTCAAATGTGTGACATTTATTTTTGCAATGTTATTTTATACATATTTGGTGTAAGTACCAAGAGATTTATAACCTAAACACAGGTTATTTCCTACCACAGTTTGCCACATGCTCAATATTATCAGAAAGCAGGTAAAAACCAGAAGTCCAACTGTGAAATTCCATTATTTTAACCCCTGAAATGTCTGCATTTTCTATCAGATGCTACACTCCATCCCATGAAACAGGCCTGCACTTGATGTTCCAGAGGAGATAAGAGACTGGAAGAGTAACTTAAGCAGAGAGGGCTCCTTGCCACCTGAGCTCTTTACAAACACGTGCTGTTCCCCTGCTAACTCCCCTGGGAAAAGGCAGGAGAGCTATGGCAGCACACCAGGAAGGCACCCGGGATACTCCCTTAACACTCCCTTATGGGACAGGTTTTTAAGTTCTCTAAAACACAGCATAAAGCTGCTCTATGCAAGTCTCCAGCACTGACAGAACACCAGCTGCAGTGACCTTCTCTGGCGTATCAGTTATTAGACTTCACTCAGAAAAAAAATATCATTCCAAGTCAAAAGAAATAGAAAGGAGGAAAACCTGAATTTTAGTATCTAGAGAACTAGAAGCTTATTATGGGGTTTCCACACCATCACTAGGAACTCCAGTTTGGGGTAAACAATTCTATTTTCCATGACAAGAAAATGGGCTGACTGGAATTCAAGTACTACAGGGAATCACCAGGGCAAGTTCAGAGCAGTTACCCAAACTGAATAAACTGAACTAACAAAAGGATTGTGCTCATATAACTGCAATAACAGTTGGGCTGTGCTGGCCCAGCCCTGTCAGCTGAGGCACAATTATTGATTTGGAATATCTAAATAAAGAGCTGTACATCATTGAGCAGCCTTCAAAGCCCAGGCCACTCCACGGGAATGGCTCCCTCCACCTCCCACAAAGGCCTTTCTTCTTTCTCTGTAGAATTGCTCATTTTCATAGAAGGAAGATGACTCCTGTGCGATATTAAATTGAGGTGCTGTTAAATAATGCATTAGCAACAAGTAGTTCTAGGAATGCCTTGAATCCTGCTCCATAATATGCACTTAAGGGACAATCCCTATTCATTAGAGCTACACTTCTCTGTACAAACACCAGGAACACATCACATGGCTGATTCCCTAGACATATTTCAAATCAAGGAAAATACACAGTGGGGAAACAGCAAACCTAGAGTTTTGGGCTGAGGAAACAAGTGATTTGGGTTTATAAGCACATCATACTGATTATTTTCAACCTTGTAAAAGCATAAATAAAAGACTTCACCATGTTGGTAGCAACTGAACTGGTATTTGAAATAATAGCTACCAGATATTCCGTGCTTTCTGTTTTTGACCACATGAAAAAATGTACAATTTAAAGAAACCATCCTCATTCAAGCTGTAGAGACCAACCACACATTCTCCAGAAGTTCCAACACTATGATGCATTATCCTTGAAAATCCACACAGCATAAGTCCCGTCTGCTTCACCTGCACTGCTGTTGTAATGCTTCATTAATAGGAAAGGAAGGCAGAGAACACAGGCTGCTCCTCACTCTAAAGAGCAACCCAAGTGATCCATGTTTCCACCAAAGGAAAACACATTCCCATGTGGGTGCACTTACAATCTGCCTAGGCAATGAGAAAGAGGTTTTAACTCAACATTTATTTAACCAATAGCTTGACTCTCTACCTAATACTGTACATCTAACAGTACTACAACTGGAAATAGTTACCAATATAAAGCAGAACAAAAAAATCCTTTAATTTCTTTCAGAATATCAAAGCTTCGTCAGCAAAACTTTGTCTAGCCAGTAAGTGAGAATTAAAAATAGGAGCGATGTGGATACACGCACAGAATAATATACAGAATCATGCAAAGATCTGAGCACGAGACACTGGTGATTTGTGTGGGTACACACTCCTGAAACACTGCCAGGGTAAAAGTCTCTCGGGGCCTCTAAGAGAAGGCAAACTCCACTTTCAGATAAGGCAGCCAGGGCTTACCTCTACCTCCAATGTAAGCCTACGTTGTACCCCACAAAAAACTACAGAAACACACAGTCATTAAAGAAAAAGAAGTAACTACAGAAACAGTCACTAAGTTAAACAAACACACTCGCAATTCGGACAAAGAGCGGGTTTTAAGGCTTACGAATTATCACAGAATTGTTAGAATTGGAAGCGACCTCTGGAGCTCATGTAGCCCACTCCCCAAATATATCTATAAATATCTCTTTCCGCCCAGTCATCCCACACTTTCCCCACAACACATATTCTCTATACGCATTTTAGTCTGGGCAGAAACTTGGGGGCCAACTCCGCTTATCTGTTTTTTCAAACCACTTCAAAACCACCTCTATTTTCTCCCCGCAAACAGCGCACCTAGCAAGCGACCCCAGCACCTTCCGCAGCCGTGGCCCCGAGGGATCGGAAGGCACCGGGACAGGTGGGAGGGAGCGCCGGGCCCGAGCCCGCTGGCCTGCGGAGCGCTCAGGCCCCGGAGGGGCCGTGCCCCGGCGGCTCCTCGGGCAGGTGAGTCAGCAGCTGTCCCCGTCCCTGTCCCCGCAGTGACACCGCGGCCCCACGGCCTCGCAGGGCCCGCCCGCTCCTTCCCCCCGCGCCCGCGGCCCTCAGGCGGCGGCAGCTCCCACCTTGCTCTTCACCTCCATGGTTCCCAGGCCGCGGCTCCCCGCGGCGCCGCGCTGAGCCCGGTTCATGCCGCGCACGGTCGCTGTGTCCGCCGCTCTCGCTCCTCTCTCCACCGGAGCGCTGCGGGACGGGCAGCGGCACGGCCCAGCCAAGAGCCCCCGGCACCCGCGGCCGCTCCGCCGCCTCCGCCCTCAGCGCGGCCGG
>VZRP01021218.1:171105-193106 GCA_013397995.1 Malurus elegans | reverse complement strand
TGCCGCCCTGTGCCCCTCACAGCCCTGTGCCCCTCACAGCCCTGAGGGGCCGCCATCCCGCAGCCCTGTGCCCCTCACAGCCCCCTTGGATCCGCATCCTCGGTGCCCCAGGGCCGGAGCCCCCGGCTCGGGCTGCCCTGACGGCTCAAACCCCTCAGACATCGGGGCGTGGGGTGCACTGGATGATCTCCAGAGAAAGAACCCCTCCAACCCTAACGATCCCGTGCTTCGTGAATTTTGGGATCCTACGGATGTAACACACAAAATGCACCAGCGTTCGTTGATGTTTACACGTTACACATTTGGCTTGGTCAGGCCCAAAGTTTAAACTTACCCTCTTAGGATGTGGCTCTATGTCCATCCTGAACGTAAAGGAATTCATGCAGCTTGTTTTTATTGTAGTCACAAATAAAATGGCAGGGTCGGGTAGTGTCAGAGGGTTTGTCTTAGGTAACCTTCTTTATTGTTTTAATCTGAGACAGATCAATTATTTTCATTTAAAGGCCTATTAGACTACCCTGAGAAAAGTACAAAATCCATGAGTGGAGAGACTGAACTGCCTAAAAAAAAGGTTGTTTCACTTGTGTATGGGCAAGCTGAAAGCATGTAGATTCCTATCATTATATCAACAGACCTTTGAATTACAGATCCCTCCCTAATCTATAAACCTGATAGAAGAGAACCCCATGTGAGGTTTCCTCATGTAGATGTCGTGTGGATGGCTGTGACGGGAGCTCAAACAATGCCTTGCAACCGAAGGCATGGGTGTCTAGTCACTTCTCCAGTCTCAGCTGGTAATCAGTAATTAAATAAAAAACATCCAGTGCTGAATCACTTTTAAGTCGGTGCTGATTTTTGTACAGTTGATCTTCCTCCCATCACGCCAAAGGCAAAGGAATTGCAGCTCTCACTCGAGCCAAGACAAGCTGTAATTAGCACAGAGGATATTGTTAATAGTTAAGTATAGTTTGCTGCCAGACGGTGTCTAGGCTGATTCAAGTCTTCTCATCCTTATCCAGCATGTTTTGGTTTTACACTGCAGAAGGATGCATAGAGAATTCAGCCTTTAAATTTACATAGAATCTGTGCTCCTGGTGCAGCAGAAGACAGATTACAGCTATGTGAGCAAGACAAGGATGAAACCTCCTATTCTGTCACTTTGTGATTATAAAATTGAAAAGAGTTTGGACTGCTTTCCATATCTGTCTTCTACAGCTCTGCTTAATGAGCTGAGCATGGAGAAGAGTGTAAGAGACAAGGGAACAGTAACTTCTTTGGAGATTTAAAGCTGATGGGTTGCCTCTTTTCTCTTGGAGAGAGAGAGTGAGAAAAATCTCCTGAAGCTGATTTCTGCTTGGAGCCGTTGTGCAGTTAATTTTATTGCTATAGATTTATGAGGTATCGCCTAAGATAATTTGTTTTCTATTGTGCATTCCTAACATGGCTGGAGTGCCAGGCAGTGGGTGTGGGAGCGAGCCCGAGGAGTCAGGGCAAATTCATTTCAAGTCACTGGAACCAACCTAATAAAATGTATTAATCACTGGCTGGCTTTCATCACAAGGAGCTGACGTATGAGGCAGGAATGTGATAAACAATTTGATCTCAGATAAAGGTGGGGAGTGAGGCAGCTCTTTGTGCCAGTTGTAAGGCGAGCTTATAGAGCTATTTTAGTCACAAGTTCTGTACAACCTGTGATTCAGACTTGATCAAGCTATTCATGGCACGTTCAGTTTCTGTGAAGTTGAAAGACAGGTTGGGTTTCCTGATCTCGGAGCAACTGGGGAAGTTTTTTGGGAGGGCTTTTTTATTTTCTTTGTTTGTTTTGGTGTAGAAATTCCATTACTTAGGTCCACCATGGAGTAAAGTGAGATTGTGCTGTGATATTTCTTTCCTTTCCCCAGACTTTCCACATTGTAAGTGGAATTATGGTATTCCTTGCAGCCCTCCTGGGAGTTCTGAATACTTCCAAGAACACAGCATAGAAAATTTCTGTCAGCATAGGTTCACTGTTATTAATGACTCACCTAATATTTATTGCATAGTTCAGGGCTTACGCTGATTTTGTATTTAACATAAAGTAGTCTTTATTTACATTGACAGTGCCAGTTGAGAGGAGTAATTGTTAGGTGCACTAGATCATAATCAGATCTTGTCTTGGAGTTGATGAGAGACTGGAGGGATTTTTTGATGGGAAGAGAAAAATGAAAAGGAAAATAGAAGCTTTATTTTCTAAATGATAATAAGAAGGTCCTGTTTCTTTTCAATACCTTCTGCAATTTCGACACATTAATCTCCCGTGCCAGTTACATTTCCCTACAAAGAGGAGTTTTCAACACCAGTGTACACACGTGGATACTGCATTTTCAGATTATTAGGGATCGGTGTAACCTCAAATTGATTTTACCTTCCTCTTAATAAGTGAGTGGTACAAACCAGTTCTGTCATAAAGGCATCTGATGTTCACAAATAATATTGTAGAGCACTACCTGTAGGTCCCCATGAATCCAGGGAAATCCATTCCATAACATTCTGTTGATATTGCTGATCCTGAGGCAGAATGTGTGAATTCACAAATGCTGCATTAGAGAGAAAGGCTTTGAGAAGGGGAGGTTGTTATATTTTATCTCCGTGAAACACAATCCATACCAACAGCTCTACACAAACACAGGAGCAAAGCTCAGCAAGTAAACCCCAGTGCATGGCTTTATTAATAATTGTAATATTTAAATAGCACTTGGATAATAAAAAAATCTTACCCTGAAGTTGTGACAGCTATAGGATTTTATGGATTTTAATTTTGAGGTGGGTTATTTGTTTGTTTTGTTGGATTTTTAGATTTTATTTTATTGAGGGGAAACCAACAATTGGGTTAGTAATGAGTTTTTGTATTCTATTTCTGCCTTTGCTTTCTTCTTTGCTGTCAACAAAACTATCAGCGTTTTTTTTCCCACCAGGAACCTTTAGTTCTTACTTTGATGCAATATTTACTTACCTGTCTGTGACAAAATGAACTGATTGTTTTTTAAAGTTCATACGTGAAACCTTTTCCAATAAAATATTTATAGTTTCCTAGGGTTGGAGGTTTTTCTTCCATTTTGTACTTTTATTTTGTCTGCTTTATGGGAAAGTTTGTCTTTATACCATACTGCCTGTCAAAGAAACATTTGTTTCAGGTGTGTTATAAATCCAGTTATAAATTATGTCCAGTGATAAACTTGCAAGTTTTTTGAAAATCATTTCCTATCAAGACAAAAGCTGATACTGGTACATTCATTTATACTCTCTGAGGTTTCTAACTAAAATAATGGAAAGCTTTTTTCCTTCCCCTTCTTCTAGTAATCCATTTGTGTCCAATGACTCCAATTACTTTGAATCTCCCCCTTATTTAAACAAGGCAGTTGTGAGTCCAGCTGACACCTCACACCCGCACTTGTGTGTGGGGTTTAATGATTTAACTCTTCTTCCTGGAGTGCTCAGAGGAAGCCACGCTGGTGCTGAGCTCTGCAGGTCAATAGGTAACACTTCAGGGAGTTCTTTCCACAAAGAAATTTGTGAACACTTCGTATTTGGTTTTCCACTACTCACTGAGTCTTCTTGGTCCAGAATTTTTTTGGGGGGTTTGGCGGGGGGAAGACAAGCCAGAGGAGTAGCTGTTGCAAAATTTATTTTAAACTTCAATTGGTACAGATCGGGATTTTAATTTTGTCATATTCTTTGATAAAAAGCTCTGCCTAATAAGCCTTTTGGAATAAAACATTTTTTGCTGTTAAGCCCATCTGGGAAACATGGCCATTTATGAAGAGAACTGTGCCCTGTGTTAGTGACTGTAACCTAGTAAATGTGAAATAAGTGAGACTTCTTAGTGCCATCTGCTGAATAAGGAGCACTTGTGTCTTTTGCTACAAAGGAACGTTTTTACACAGAATGCTTGATAGCTCTTAAAATTAAAGTGAGCAAGCCTCTCTGAACTCCAACAGTTCATCTTTTATAAACACCAGCTCCAGTTACACGGTGCCTTGCTTCCCAGCTGGAGTGGCCCGTGTCGTGTGGTGTATTCCTGTCCCCCGGGTGTGATGGGCGAGCACCTGGTGGTGTTTTGGTGTCCCTTTGTGGGTTTGAGTGTCACTCTCATGGACAAGTCCCTTCTGCCCCATACTTTCTCAGGTGCTCTTCCAGAAATCTTGTATTTAACCCTTTTTTCTATGTCTGCCTTCTTTCAGAGCTGCTGCAAGAGATTTGTGCCCTGCGAGTCAAACTGCTTTGACAGAAACATGTGAAGAGAGGGAGCTCATGGCAGAGATTGTTCCTGTGTCTGACTGCGAGACAATGAATTCATTGTGCAAATGATTTGTGCATCCGATTGCAAAAATAGTGGTAGCTTTTATGAAATAGTGACATATTGCTGGTTGAGATTGAATCATTATGGGACAATACCCGCTGGAGTCACGCTGGAGAGCTCGCCCAGGCTCCGAGCAGGAGGCACTACAAACACGCAGAGGGGGATCCGGCTGTCGGGACGGGAATCCCCGGGGCCGGCCGTTTCCACGGCTCGTGGGAGCTGTGTCGCGATTGTCGCGATTGTCGCGATTGTCGCCTCTGTCGCGCTCGCGGGTGCTGCGGGAGCCGCCGCCGCCAGAGGGCGCTGTGCCCGCGCGGTCCGGTCACCGGCGCTGCTGCGACCGGAGCGACAGCCATTAATTACCGCCATTAATTACAGCCATTAATTACAACATCGGCCTTGGCTGCACCAGACTGCCCCGGACATGAGCTGCTCCCATAGCCTTACCTGTATTTGTAACGGCTATATCAAATCAATCTGACTGTGCTTTAATGTGTCATTCATAAAGTCACACAACTGTCCGGGCTGGAAGAGACCTTAAAGTTCATCCCATTCCACCCCCTGCCATGGACAACTTCCACTATCCCAGGCTGCTCCAAGCCCCATCCAACTCGGCCTTGGACACTGCCAGGGATGGGGCAACACTCCCAGGGATCATGCACACTCATTTAATCTGTTTGATTTGTCATTGACTTCTTGTTGAAATCATAAAATGAAGTTATCTGCATTTTAGCAGAATGTAAAACAATTATAAAGAACATTTGGTGAGGAAAATATTAAACTTTCATTGTAATTAGACAATCAGAATAATTTAGGCTTTCTTTGTCTTAGTGTTTTATGTGTTGATACATGTAAAAAAAAACCCAACCCCCCTGTGAGACCACAGAGTGTAGATAGGTGTGTACACATTAATGCAATAGAACTGCCCCTGCTTACTACCAGATAGTCCTGGTGCAGTGATCATAAGTAAAACTACAAAAGTACAAGCCAAGGACCCGTGAAAACTAATTCAAATTTTCCATGCATGTCACATTTGGAAACACTGAATCCTGTGAGTTCAGCCACTGTCTCAGTTGTGCTGAGGTTTTAGAATATATTCTTTGCTTCTGTTGGCTGGTGTCTTAGTTTTCCTCCTGAGTTACAATACCATGAACTAAAAACTCCACGGATGGATGCTCAAAGAGGGAAAAAGACTCATGTGCTTGGAACTGGGGATGTGTGTATTTAGTTTACTCTCACTATAACCCCACTCAGAAACTCAGAGCAAATGCTCTGTGCAGGGATGATTTGTTGGAACATGCTCTGAAGTTTGTCGTGTTATTGTTATTGTTATTGATAGACTGAGGGATAATCCACTTCTATGCAGATTACTTCACATTATGAAGGTTCAAGTAGCATCCTAAAATTAAAAGAATACAGACTAGAAAAGGGTGGAGTACAGCAACGTTTGCATACATATTGCTTGCATTAAGAGCTGCAAGAATTTTTGTCTCTCCAAGTCAGCCTGGTGCAAAGGATCACAGTTATGGGCCCAGCTACTGAGTTTTTGGTGATTGCTTTTATAAACAGAGTTATGGTTTACAGCAGCCTTTCTAAAAGTCAGTTTAGTCTGGATCTTCCTGAGAAGGCTGGGCTGGTCTGCTCACGGGGTTGGCTGCCTGTAATCGGTCTATTTAAAAAACAAACAAAAACTACTTTATTCAGGACTTAAACAATAAAGTTATGATTAACCTGGTTATGCCAGAACACTGACGATGCTGAAACACTAAATGTGTAGTGTTGTTGCAACCATGGTGAATGCTTTGTTGTAAAATGATCTTTGCGTATTGTTGGATTATATTGGTGGATGCTGAGTGGCTGAATTTGGGAAGGGTTTTTGTCAAGCACTCTGAGATCTTGAAGAAAACATACTGGCATTTTTTTCATGTTCCTTTAGGTCTGAGACACATCAGAGTGTGTTTTATTTTTTTCACTGTAAATATTATAATGATGCCAGCAATGCAGTATTTACTGCTTTTTGTATGCGTGAGAATACTAAACATATGTATTTCTGAAAGAAATTCCAGAAGAATGTGAAACTAGCTTGTAGCAATAATTTGTAGGTTTGTGTCCATTGTTTTCAGGAATATGTAAATTGTTACTTTATAGAACTCACTTTGAACCCTGCTGCATAATTAGCTGCACTAAACATCAGTATTCAATTTGGAAAATCTGTAGCCAAGTGTTTTATTAGAATTTCGTGGAAAAGGAGAATGTGAACAAAACCATAGAGCAAATGATCTGAAATGCAGTTAAAAATAATGAAAACCAAGCACCAGCCACATAAACACACCAGATGAAGACACAGCAAATGAAGATCATAAAAAGTAGACTGGAATAAAAACACACAAAGCCATTCCTCAGTGAAGTAAGCGGGCACATCTGCACCCGGAGTGAAGGAAACGTGGTCACTGCTGTTAGCTGAGGGGCTGCTCGCTGAAATTTGTTATAAAGTTCATGTTTAGGAAGAAATGATGTGAACAGTAATGGCTTTTTTGGGCAACTGCTTGCACAGGGCTCCTGCGGAGATTTGGTGTTGGGACAAACGTCCTCCTACAAATGCAGCTGATTTCAGCTTGTCCCAGTGTGCTCCACCCTGCCGTGGGGCCAGCCCTGGAGACAGCGAGCTGCTGCATTCACAGTCTGTGTTCCAGCCCTGGAGACAGCGAGCTGCTGCATTCACAGTCTGTGTTCCAGCGCTGGAGACAGCGAGCTGCTGCATTCACAGTCTGTGTTCCAGCCCTGGAACAGCGAGCTGCTGCATTCACAGTCTGTGTTCCAGCCCTGGAGACAGCGAGCTTCTGCATTCACAGTCTGTGTTCCAGCCCTGGAGACAGCGAGCTGCTGCATTCACAGTCTGTGTTCCAGCCCTGGAGACAGCGAGCTGCTGCATTCACAGTCTGTGTTCCAGCGCTGGCCTGAGCTCAGGAGCTGCTGTGACACCGTTCTGTCTGGGGCTGGAGCACACAGCCACTGCTGCTGCCGTGTCAGCCTGGAAAACCCCAGCACAGCAGCAGGACTGCTGCAGTTAGATTTACTGCGGGGAATTCCTCAAGCAGGCAGTGGGAATGATCATAAACCCCCAAATACTTGGAAAATCAAGCTAAGATTAAGCAGAGTTATGATTGTGAGGGTGTCATGTACTTACCTGTCCAAATCTCTGTATTTGCATCTCCTCACTTTGTTTTCCAGGTACCTCAGCTGTGATACCCATGACGTTCCATCATTGCCATTTTCAGTGCTCTGAGTCTCAACCAGTTTGCAGACCTGGTATGAAACCCACTTTCATTTGCATCTCAGCACAGTTCTTTCTAATATATATATATATATATGAGTGCTTGAATTGTTGGCTCAGCCAACTCCATCTGCCCATCTGGTTTTATGTCTTATTGCTCTCACTTTCATGTGTGTCAGTTCCCTAAAAGCATGTTCAGCTGTACAAGAGATCTTCCCCTGTCTCTTTCAAGACTTTTTTTTAAACATGTGCACAGGAAAATACATGTCCTGACCAACTTCATTTGGATCGGCGAAAGAAAACAGTAACCATGCCCTAAGAGGTGTTTGTATGGGATCTCTGGTCAGCTGGAGCTTTGAGAACTTCGTTTTGTATTTTAGCCTCCTCAAACAGCGCGGGTTTCAGGATGTGTGTCCTGGGTGCTGCACAGAATGGACAAAGGGAAGCAAACACTATTACTGATAAAGCTATCACAAGGGTATGGCCAAATTCCTCTGCTGTCAGTCAGTCAGAATGGGGAAGTGCTGCTAAAAACTGGGGAAAACAGAAGATGAATGAGCCACAGCACAAGCCAGGTGCTGTGCCCAGGCAGGGACATGTTTGTGTGCGCTGTTTACAAAAGGCCCGGCCAGGCATTGTTCAGGAGAGAGCTGCGAGTGTGCGGGTGCATGTGGTGAGACAGGGAACAGGGAGATTCCAGCCTGCTTTCTGCATCTCTACCTCACCTCTCGGTGCTGGGATTTCCTGGAAGGTGTCTGGAAAGCTGGCAGAACTCAGCTCATTCCCGAGGAGCAGTACCTGCCCACAGGAGCAAGAAGGAGGTCAGTGGAAGGTGCAGCAGGAAGGACTCGGAGCAGGCGTTGGTCAACAGAGAATCAAAGAGAGCAAATTACATCTCGTCGGTACTAGGAAACCTGTGGAAGGGTGGGATGGGGAAAGGGAGGAGGCAAAAGGAGAAAGGAAGATGATGATCGGTGTTGTACGACTAAGAGCTGTAGGAGGAGGGAATCTTTAAAGGGATGGTGAAGAGACATTGTGGGGTAAGGACAGAGGAGGAGGTAGCAGTGGATGGGGAAGGTGGGAAAGGTGGGGAAGGAGGGATCGGGGCAGGAAAGGAAAGGTTTGAGCAGAAGGGATAAGAGGTGGGGGCTCGGATCGGGGGGATAAGCGGGGGTGCAGGGACGGGTGTCCTGCGGGCGCTGCCGCTCTGTCGCGGCCCTGCGGCGCTGTGGGACCCGCAGAGGAGCGGCTGGAGGGAGCGAGAGGGCGCCCGGGATGCTCCTGATTAACAGCAGAGGGTCCGGGCCGTGACCGCCGGCTCGGCATGTGCTGGAGCAGCGCGGCGCGTTCCCAGCCCCCCTGCCAGCATCAGGGGGGTCGGAGGAGGGAGCGAGAGAGGGAGGGACGGAGGGAGAGAGGGAGGGAGGGAGGGAAACAGCCAGCGGGACGGAGCCCTCGGCATCCAGCGGCAAACAAGCGCTCCGGAGCCGCGGCTTCCTGGAAGCGGAGCCCGGCTGGGCGGCAGGCAGCGGCGATAAGCGGCGGCTATCGGGGCCCTCCCGATCCGGCCGGAGCGCAGCGACAGCCGCGACAGCCGTGACAGCCGCCACGGAGCGGAGCGGAGCGGAGCCGAGCCGAGCCGAGCCGAGCCGCGCTCCGTGCCCAGAGCGCAGGTAGGACTCACCGGGACTCGGAGCAGAGCGGCGGGGCTCGGGCAGAGCGGGCACCGGCACCCGGCAGGTGAGAGCCGCGGGACCGACAGGGACGGTAACCTGTGCGGGGTACGGTCACTTGTGCGGGGATACGGTCACTTGTGCGGGGATATGGTCACCCGTGCCGGGATATGGTCACCCGTGCCGGGATATGGTCACCCGTGCGGGGATACGGTCACTTGTGCGGGGATACGGTCACCCGTGCGGGGATACGGTCACCCGTGCCGGGACACGGTCACCGCTGGAGGACACGGTCACCTCTGGGGGATACGGTCACCCGTGCGGGGATATGGTCACCTCCGGGGGATATGGTCCCCTCTGGGGGACACGGTCGCCTCTGGGCCAGGCGGTCTCCTGAGGAGCTGCGGGCATCTCGAAGCGGGCAAGCTTCAAAGGATGCCAACATTCCTGCAGCCGCTCAAAGAGGCTCGGTGGGTTTTTATCCGGGGTAAAGGCATTCCCGGCAGGAAACACTCCCGGCAGGTGGAACAGTAAGAGCAGCAGGACAAGCTTCATGCCATCCCACCCAGTTTGCCTTTTGGAGGTGTTGCTGCATGGGCTGGTTATATTTTAGTTAACTCTTTTTGTCTGTGCAAAGATTACATTTTATTTGCTTTTTATTTTTTATTGCTTATTCGTATAAATACGAGTTGAGGTTTTGGGTCCCAGCCCAGTTACATTTTGATTCAGACAGAGTTTAATTTCCCCTTTTAAAAAGTGGTTTAAATAAGTTGGGCCATATGGAATAGAGTTGTTCATCAACCAAAGAAACCTGAAGGAATTTGAAAAATAAGGTTACATATTTCTGGAGCCATTTCTTGAGTATTGAACCGGCACCAGTACTCAAACTCCTGATTCATTCATTTCCTTTGTTGGGATCAAGACTTAATCCATCTATACGTGTGTTTTCACAGCTGCAAAATGGGAACTACACCTATTGATGAGGTGCTTTACATTTTTTTTTTGAAAGCCTTTAATTAAAAATGAAAAGCAGAGGAAGATCATTCGCAATGGTAGTAAACAGTGCAGATTTGTCTGGGGGAATGCTCCATGTGGATTGGAGAGGCACATCTGAGAGGGATGCAGTGGCTAAAGGAGTGTGCAATGAGAAACTCCTCCCAGTTGTATTCCTGTGCTGCAGCTGATCCCTTCCCTGCTGCTGTTTTGAATTCTGCACACTGGATGACAGAAGCACCACATGCAGCAGGGCAGGAAAAGCTGCACAGAACCTGCCATGGAGTGGCAGCCCCAGCCTCTTTATGCCCAGGTCTAGAGATGTGTGAGATGCAACACGGCTGATCAATAACTTGGCAAAATTCCCCTCCAGTCAGAGGCTGGAACCCTCTGGGGGAATGAAAGGGCTTCCCTGAGGTGCAGATCAGCACTGGGGACCAGTGCTCTGTTCTGGAGTCAGTCAGGAGCTGCAGCAGAGTGGTTTTGTTGTGTTTCTGCACGGAGCCATGAGCAGGGGGATGGAGGCTGAGCAGGCAGTTATGTCATGTATTCCCTAAGGGGCAGGGTGACAATGGGATGGTTTCCTTCTGTCAGGACACACAGCAGCTGTACAACTGCTCTGCAATGCTCTCCCGAGCCCTGGGCTCCTCAGGAGCAATCCAGGCAGAGACTGGGATCCTGTAACAGCACATCCACCAATATCACTTTATTCCCTTTATTCCCTTTATTCCCTTTATTCCCTTTAGTCCCTTTATTCCCTTTATTCCCTTTATTCCCTTTATTCCCTCCCACAGTAATTCCTGCCCAAACATCCTTTGCCATATCCTCGTGAATAGTCTGAGAAGTGGAACAGAGCCACTCTGGTTAGAAAGGGAAGCCAGACTCAATCTGTGTTCTGATCTTCATGTGTGTCTGTCTCAGGGGTCTGACGAGTGACAATGTGGGGTTACAGAGCACCAGGACCAAACAGGATCTGGGCGTAGAAATCTGTACCAGATAAAGCAATGGAGGGGGAACTGTCTCACAAGGGTTATTAATTTGTTCCATGTGGGTGAAATAAATAGAAAGACTGGAAGCGAAGGAGATAATTTGTGTAAAAGAGTAGGTTTGATATTAGTTAAATCTGCACACTTGGTCTTAGCCAAAAGGCTGAGAAGGAGGGAACAGACAGAGTTGGGTTATCCAGAGTGCTGCTGGCCAGAACTGGATTTTGGGAGGCGATTGGCTGGTGACAATCCAAGATTATAACAGAGAGCCGTGCACAGGACATCAGCCAGGCTTTAATGGCTACAGGTGCTCAGGACCCTGGCTTGAATTCCCTCAGATGCTGCCTCCGGAAGCACGAAAGGGATGCACATATTTATGAAATACCAGGTTTTATCCACTTTTTTTTCAACTTTTCCATTTCTGCTGCCAGTTTATTCTCCCTGAGGACAGATTGCTTTAAAGCAGTATGTCTTCAAAGACCAAATGCCTGAAAACTCTAATTTTTATTCAATTCAACTTTTTAGGGCAAAACCTTGGTTTTCAGACAATAAAGCATTTTAATCACTATTAATTTAGAAGATCAAAACACTAAGATGATCTTGCCATTAATACAGAAATGCCCTAAGTGTAGTTAGCCAACAGATTTATATGTAACTGCTCTAGATGTGAATTTAGCTGTTTCAAATTAAATAATAAAAACTATTTTATGGAGAACATGTGCAATTATTATTGGGACAGTAACTATGTTAGTGATATTTTACTGCTCATCAGATATGTTCTTTCCACGAATCCATCTCTGGTCTGCTTGATGAAGTAGCAAAAATCTGCTTCCATTATTTCCATAACATAAAATCTGTTGGTTCTCAAGAGCTTGAAGAGTTCATGTTTTGGGAGGAATTTCTCCAGGGAAGGGGTGGTCAGGCATTGGAACTGCCCAGGGAGGTTTGGGGTCCCCATCCCTGGAAGTGTCCCAGGAAGGGCTGGAGGTGGCACTGAGTGCTCTGGGGACAATGTGGGGATCAGGCACAGCTTGGACTCGATGGCCTTGGAGGGTTTTTCCAATTCTGGAAAATCCAGTTCTGGGATTCTGGGAGGGTGAACCCATCCTGGGGCAGCTGAGTTTGACAGACCCCTCATGGTTTGGCCTCACGTGCTCCTGACGTATCTCAGTGTGAAGTGCTGATAATGCAGCGATGTTTGCAGTGCTGGGAGATAACAAATCAACATCACTCGTGCTCCATCACACAGGCAGAGTTATGTTTATGATTGGGAATGAACCTTGCTCCTCCTAGCTGAATAATTTATTTATTTCACATGGTAGGAACAGCAGCAGCAAAGCACTCATCATTTCATTTAAAACAACCCCTGGCTCATAGACTGTGTTTACCACGAGAGTTTTCTCTAAGTGTTGTTGAAATGGTTTAAAACTTGCAATTTGAAGCTTTGCATAAATATCCATAGCTGATGCTGTGTGTGCCTGGGAAGGCAGAAGGGGTGACCTGATTACGTGTGCTCACAGATCTCCCTGTGTTCACATTCTTGCAGACAGAACAACAACATAACTTTCTTCTTTCAGGATAGTTAATGTCCTGGCCCGGAATTACAGCACCAGATGTGTTGCCACAGAAACAATTTAAAGGGAGAAGGAATTGTGAGCAAATTTCTTTCTTGTGGAAAATGTTTGAGAGCCTCTCCTTGGTTTCCCTGTTTCTATCTGTGTGTGCACAGCAGAGAATAAGGGACAATTTTGCTTTTGTTTCATACATCTGTTAGTGGTTTAAAATTCTCTATACAGGGTTGAAAATTGAAAAATATTCTATTATGGGCATGACTTACGTACCTCAGAGACATTTTTTATTAAATCCTCATTCATTTTTAGAAACTTTTTTCCTTAAAAAATGTGCAATGTGCTAGCTGATTTACTTACCTCCACTTGCAACATGCTGTGGAAAATATTTCCAGTAACAGTTGTTTCTGTGAACGTAAGAAAACATTTGACTTTATGAAGTTATCCCAGATTTTGATGCTGAAAATTAGGATCACATTCTCCTTACTACAATTGACATGCTGATGAAAAGAGGGAATGTTTACAGGAAATATTTTGATTTAATCTTGCTTAGGAAGCCTTAAAGTAGTCAAAGCCCTTGATTTTAGCTCACAGATCTTTTTCTCAAAACAGTGGATACTCCATTCAATGTACTCTCTTCTCAGCTATTATGAAAATTTTGTCTGAACAAAATGCAGCGTGAATTACCTTAATATGTCCTTTTGAATTTTTTTGACCACAGCACAGCATCTTTATCCTACAGTTGTGCATTCTATTTGGGGGAGAGTGACAGAGAAACACCCATCAAGGTCCCAGCCCTGCAAAATTCAAAAAAGGCCACAATCCACACATAAAAAGCCTCGTTCCCACAGTTCTTTGTCCTTCATGCATTTGGGAGGTCCTTGTCCCTGCAGATTTTGAAATGCTGCTGCCTGTGGAACTGGAAGAGCTGTAACTGGTTTATTTTCCCCAAAGCCAAGGTGAAGTTCATGTCTCTTTGGGGTGATGGAAAGGTTTTGCTGCCCTGTGGTTTGGGAAGGAATGGACGCACAGAGTTATCCTGAGAAACCTCCTGTCCTTATTTGTGTTTAGTATTTCCCACTGAGGTGAGATTTATGGTTATTTAATCTTTTTTTTTTCTCATAGCCAGACTTTTAAATGCCCCTGAGTTTGGAAATACACAATTTATTCCCTTTGTTACTCATTCTTATACTTTTCCTTTGTGGGATCTTCACTTTTCCTTTGATGAAAATTGTTGATAACAGAAATATATCCTGATAGCCCAGAGTTAGGAGAAGTTGCTAATGCTTTTGAGAAGTTTGACCTTATTTCATGTGTCCTGCCAGAGTAGTGGGCTGCAGTCCCTGAGCTCTGGAGCCGTGTCCCACATCAGAGCTCTGGCAGCTCCACAAACATCTCCATCACCCAACAAGATCTGCCAGGCCGATAAGAAACATTTCTCATTTCTCTCTTGCATTCCTTCTTCAGGCACAAGTCCAGCCCTGGGTGTGGAAGGAATGCAGAGCTGGGCCTAGAGCTTGTGTCTGCACAGGTTCAAATGAACTTCCAGCGTGAGATGTGCTCTGATTCTGCATCCCTGTTCACTCAGGACCGCAGGATTTGCATCCAGGTTTCTGGGCTGGGAGCTCTTTGGGGTGGAATCACTCCTTACATTTACAAGCTGATCCAAAGGTGCCCTTAATTAGTTCACATCTCTCCTGTTTGATCCCATGAGAAGGCAGCTGGGTGTTTCCTTAGGCAGTGGAGCTTTCCCAGACAGAGATTTTTAACTAGAAATATAGGTACTTGTAATTTTCTTAAAAACCTCCTTTGGGCCTGAAATGCCTTGTGCTTGGTTTCAATCCAGTATTGACTAAGCCTGGAAAGTGTGAATAATGTCAGTTCAGCTGTATTTGAGTTATTCAAATGAATTTTAAAACTATGTGCTTTCCACTTATATTTTTCCATAATTCTCTGCACTTACATAACCTCTGTTTTATTATTGAAATTGCTACAGACTGGAAGAGGGAAATATCATTTTCCAATACTGGGCCTGAACAGATAAGCAGGCAGGCAATTCCAAGGCCTCAGTGTGCTTTAAAGTCTGAATGTTCGCTGCTTTAGTGTTGGCATGAATAGGTTTGTACTTCTACCAGTGCAGAAAAAACACCACCTCAATAACCTCTGGCTTCCCCGTGCGCTGAATTTCTGAAATGTTTCCATTACATCATTGAAATTTTACCAAAAGAGTTTCGAAGCTTTCTCCAGGTTATAAGGAAGGATTTTGTTTGATGAGATCTGTAAAGCTAAAATAGAAGTCCAGGGTTTTCCAAAAGAATTGACACCCAGGGATATTCCAAAGGCAGCTGTTGGAGCAATCATGGATGTGGCTGAGACCTGGTCTGTGCAGGAAGTTCAGAGGCTTTTCCACAGTTTTGAAGGTAAAAGTTCAGAGGCTTTTCCAGAGTTTTGAAGGGAACTGGTTTGTTGCAAGTTGTTTTCACAGTGGATGACAAAAAAGGAGCAGTGGCTGTGGATGGATCATGTGTGAGAATGTCTGGGTTTGAGTCTGTTGGTCACACACAGTGTCACTCATGTTGGTGTAGGATCATTTGAGTGTGTCTGTCACACACAGTGTCACTCATGTTGGTGTAGGATGGTTTGAGTGTGTCTGTCACACACAGTGTCACTCCTGTTGCTGTAGGATCATTTGAGTGTGTCTGTCACACACAGTGTCACTCATGTTGGTGTAGGATCATTTGAGTGTGTCAGTCACACACAGTGTCACTCATGTTGGTGTAGGATCATTTGAGTGTGTCAGTCACACACAGTGTCACTCCTGTTGGTGTAGGATCATTTGAGTGTATCTGTCACACAATGTCACTTCTGTTGGTGTAGGATGGTTTGAGTGTGTCAGTCACACACAGTGTCACTCCTGTTGCTGTAGGATCATTTGAGTGTGCCAGTCACACACAGTGTCACTCCTGTTGCTGTAGGATCATTTGAGTGTGCCAGTCACACACAGTGTCACTCCTGTTGCTGTAGGATCATTTGAGTGTGCCAGTCACACACAGTGTCACTCCTGTTGCTGTAGGATCATTTGAGTGTGTCTGTCACACACGTTCACTGATGGTTGGTGTAGGATCATTTGAGTGTTTTGGTCACACACAGTGTCACTCCTGTTGGTGTAGGATCATTTGAGTGTGTCAGTCACACACAGTGTCACTCATGTTGGTGTAGGATCATTTGAGTGTGTCAGTCACACACAGTGTCACTCCTGTTGGTGTAGGATCATTTGAGTGTATCTGTCACACAATGTCACTTCTGTTGGTGTAGGATGGTTTGAGTGTGTCAGTCACACACAGTGTCATGGTTGGTGTAGGATCATTTGAGTGTGTCTGTCACACAATGTCACTCATGTTGGTGTAGGATGGTTTGAGTGTGTCAGTCACACACAGTGTCATGGTTGGTGTAGGATCCATGGAGCTGCACGTTTCTGTGGGCGTTCTCAATGCCCAGGCTTTATGGGAATCTGTCCCTGGCTTTTTGTCGTGCTTTGGCTGAAATGGAGCCCAGCCACTGATCTGGAAGGTGATGCCACCTCTGAAGAGCCCTGGCATGCAGAAATCCTCCAATTGTGCGCAGCAGTGCTGAGACAATAGAGCTGTCCTTTGTGTAACTCTGCTGAGGTCACTGCAGCTCCTTCCTAATTCCACTGAGGCCCAGTTGTGCCTCTCCCTTTTTCTGAAGGGTTCACATGCCAATGTGTTGTGCAACAACATAATTTGTTAACAAATAAAGAATTTAAATAAGCTCAGCAAATCAATGCGGGCATCCCAGCTGCTGCAAACAAACAGCAGAAGTGCAAAACATTTAAGCAGCAATGCAAAGTATCTCAAATTTGCTTGAGCTCAGGTTCTTCAAGAACAAAACCACAATTGTAAGGAGTACATGCTCTGCAGGAGGAGGCTTTGGGTGAGAACACACACTGCATCTTCTGTCCAGTTCGGACAGAATTTCTGTGTCTGCTTTCTCCAGAGCTGTAGTAACTCATGAATTCACTGATGGGTGTGCATGTGTGAGTTTGACTACTCTTATTTTCATTTAAAACAATAAGCGGGGATCCTTTGACCTGTAATTGTCAAATTATGTTTACAATACAGTAAAACTGTATCTTCTTGTGAAATATCTCTCTTGAGGAAGCCAAGTTGTACAGAGCAAAACTCCACTTTTCTGTTCAAGCACTGAATACACTGCCTGCCATCGCTGCTGTGATTGTGTCAGCATCTCCATTTCATCCTGGATCTGAATTGGTGTGTTGCTGGAATCTCTTGTCAATATGTTTTGTGTCTGAATGGCCATTTGTGAATTCTGAAGAGCACCCAAGGGTGCCTTTCTGCCAGGAAAGTCTCTGCTCTGTGAACTCTCCGTGGCAGCTCTGCAGAGGATCCCCAGTGGGAGCTGAGAAGATCAGAGGTGAATTTGCTGATGGTTGGAGGGTCCAACTGCACGTGTGGGACAACTGCCAGGGGCAGAGAACAGCCTGGGGACAGAGGACACCCCAGGGGCAGAGAACAGCCTGGGGACAGAGAACACCCCAGGGACACCCCAGGGACAGAGAGCACCCCAGGGAGAGAGGACACCCCATGGGCAGAGGACACCCTGGGGACACAAAACACTCCAGGGACACCCCAGGGACACAGAACACCCCAGGGACACCCCAGGGATACAGAACACCCCAGGGACACCCCAAGGACAGGGTGTTCTTCCTGCGCTCTCCACCAGCTCAGCTCCTCCTCGGGGCAGGCCCATCACTGCTGTTCTTGCAGCACCTTCCAGCACTCGGGATTCTGCTGCCATCAGCTCAGGCTGCTCTGGCAGGGTGCTGGGGATCCCATCTGTCACAAATCAGGCCTGTCTGATCCAGAAAGGCACATCAGCACACACGCAGTGCCTTTGATATCACAATACGGAGATATTGAACTCTTTCACTCGTGTGTTTTCCTGATATTTCACGTCCTGTGCTGGTGCTCTCATTCATTACCTGCACTCCTTAAATTAACAATCAAGCTTGATGATCCTTGTGGATCCCTTCCAGCTCAGGATATTCCATGAGTCTCTGACAGAGCAACTCATTCTGGAGAAGTTTAGTAGTAAATAACAGCAATTTTGGATAGCAGTGAGATGCTGGTGGTTCTCATGGAAGGATTTTTTTACGTTACCTGCAACTGCTAATACCTTTCAAAACTGGACTAGATGTCTTAAACCAACAAAGCTTTCTTGTGTAGTTGTATAGATCTTGTTACACATTTTCTGGCACAGCTCTGAGGAATGTTGAGTAATGAAACCCATAAAGATACAGCTATGCTGGCAAAACCCTCCTGTGAGAACACTCCATTTGCCAGGACTGCCCGTGTCTTTTGGGGAGAGATGTAGAAATAAACTGGCAGAAGAGTCAGTTATTTCTTCTGCTGGAGTTTCGTTTGGTACTTCCACATAGATGCTGAGTAAACCAGTCCAAGGTCTACGGAAAACTCCTTGTGATGCTGAAAAATAGGAAACACTAAGCAGATGTGTTAGCTGCAGTAAAAGCTTGGGGTCCTCAGGGAGCGAACAATTGGGTTCACAGTCTTTGAAGAAGTCTGAGACAGAGAGCTGATTGATTTTTTTTTTGTGCACAAAGCTGAAATGCATTTTCATGAGTGGCTCTTGCCGTGTTTGTTGATGGTATTCATAACATTTCAAGGGACCTTAAATTACATTAGCTTTTGGCCTAAATGCTGAAGTGGCTTGATCTTGGCTGATCCTGCTGAGCGACTCCTGCTCAGCACTTGCAGTTGTGTCTGCCTTTTCTCTCCAGTGAAGCTCTCTGTGCTTGGGCTGGCTTGCAGGGGGCTGACATTTCCAGGAATTTGTTATCTCTGGCAGAACCTCCTTACTGTCAGTTGTTGATAAGTGGAAAGTAAACATGTTGCTGATGAGGCTGCACCTCCAATGGCTGAGCGCCAGTCTGATTTCATTGCACACAGTGGCCCTCCAGAGAAAAATTCTTCTACCACTCATTAATTTTTAAAATTGTCTTTACTATATGATTTTTATAATTTATATACTTCTTCCCCCCTTCTATGGTAGAGGGTTTTTTCCTTGTTTACAGATTTCAATCACATTAGAGCCATCACCTCCTAGTCTTGCTAGAAATACTTCTGAAATAAGTGTGGCAACTATTGAACTTTTAATGAATATGAAAAGGGAGTTTTCACATGACCAATCAGATTATTTTTGTTTGCTGGCTGTGAAATACTTGAATTAAACAGCAATACAAAACCACTGAAGGGGCTGAAGGAAGGGAATTGGAGAGGCCAAGGCAGAGCTCAGCTGCTCTGATGGAAGGCACAGCCCCTCTCCTTTGGAGGTGTGCTCTCAGAACTGGTTTGGTGAGCTCTCCCTGCCCAACTCGCAGTGACACAACTGCTTTACAAAAACCACTGGAAACAGTCCTTGCTCCCGTGACTTTTTTAGGCTGGAAGAGATTTAAGGGGCACTCCAGGAAGTAGCAATCACTGTAGGCTTTGTAGGGTTTCATTTGCCCAGGAGTCAGTACCCAAGTTTGATTTTACCATTTTCCAGAGAGTATTGCTGTAATTCTGTTTGGTTTTGAAACATCCAAAGCTGTCTTCCAGGCAGGACCAGACTGACAAAACTTGAATGTCTGGTTTAAAAGTAAACGCAGTCTGGTTTAGGCTGCCTTTTCCTCAGCTGCTCCCTGCACCATTGGTATCCTAATGCACATCAGTCTTTCAGCTGTTTCCAAAGCCATCTCCTTTTGAATGTTTAATATCTAAGAACCAATTAGTTCCATTTTGTTTTCTTTGGATAGTTTGCAATTAAACATTCTTTCAAGTGGGCTTTATTTAGCTAATTCCATCACAAAAATAAGCTCCAAGGGAATGAAGAGAAGTTCAAGCTAGCCAATGTTTATTTTTATTATTAATAATTTATATTATGGGAGTCCCCAGGGGAACTAGGGCCCCACTAAACCCAGTTTCCTCTGCATGTAATGACTGTGTCTCACAAGACTTTATTCTGCAGAAAATTCCTTTTTGCTGCTGTGGCTCAGTGCAGGGGACCTGCTCCGTGCTGCAGGGGAAGGACTGATGAAGAACACACAAAGACAAACCAAGGATCATTATTTTAAAGAAGCTTAAGCTAGGAACCAGAGGGAAAATCTGATGCATCTTTTCTAAAAATGAAAAAAAGAGCCACACTTGCATATTTTTCCAGTTTGAGTGCCAAATCATGACCTCCAAGGCCTTGTTCATCATCTCTGAAGGGATGGCAATGCTCCCAGGGACTTTGATGGGAGCAGGACTGGGCAGAGATGAGAAAGTCCTTATCATTTTATCTCTTCCCAAACTACAGGCAGAGGACTCTTTATGTTTTCAAAACACACTGACGGGCAAAGTTAGTGTAAAAAATGTTCTTGTTTCGTCAGATTTCTACCAGAAATGATGATTTTCAGTGTCTGATCCTCAATACAAGTGTTGAGTGCAGTGATTTGGAGTCCCTCCAGAGGTGCCAAAGGTGGCCCAGGGCAGAGCCAGCCCTGGCTGTGTGTGACAGGGTTAGTTTGAAGGGTCACAGCAGCTCCCAGGGCAGAGCCAGCCCTGGCTGTGTGTGACAGGGTTGGTTTGAAGGGTCACAGCAGCTCCCAGGGCAGAGCCAGCCCTGGCTGTGTGTGACAGGGTTGGTTTGAAGGGTCACAGCAGCTCCCAGCACCGCAGGGATCCTCTCTCTGTGGGATCCCTGGGGCAGTTCAGGGCTGAAGTGATGTTGGGATCAGCAGGGCTGGGGGTGCAGGAGCCTTCCAGCAAGTGCAGCACCCCAAATTTCCCTCCTGGAGGAACTGCCATCCTCCTGCCCTTCCTTCATGGGAACAACAGGCCTTTGCAGCACTCATTCCACAATCCCAAAGGCTCCACACAGGAGCTCTCCTGACCATATCCCCGTCCTCATTAGCTCAGTTTGAAGGGTGAGACATCTGGTTCCAAGTGCAGCTGTGTGGTTGGGATGGAGGGCTTGTTCTCTCCGCAGAAAAATCACTAAATCTGGCCATTTAAGACACAGATTTTATAGGAGCTAGAGCTGGGCTGTGCAAAGTTCACCTCATTAAAAACAAGCCCAAAGCAAATAAAAGCAGAGAGTAACAGCATAAAAAACGTGGGTCATGAATGTCAGAGCATGTGCATTAGGAACTGGTAAGAAGTGAAGGGAAAAGTACAGAAATACCCACATACATCCAAAGTTCTTGGGTTTTTCCACAAGTAAATATTTGGCTTTAAGGCATAAACCTTGTCTCCTTTCTATTTCCCTCTTGAAATATGAATTTTTAGATACTTTTTTTTTTTCCAGTGTTCTTTGGGATCCTAACTTAGCAATAACTTCATTATTTCTGTGGCACAAGAGGTTTGGTAACATTTATGGGAATAAATCAAGGTTGCCATAGGAAGTGGGTGGGATGGTTCATTTCTTCCTGAAGGGACATTTTCCTGGTCAGACAGGTAAATTCCAGATTGTCCCACTTCAGAAGCTCCAGGACATTCTGATTCACCGAGTTCTGTTTTTGAAGACAACAAATTACATCCCACACACTGTTGGACATCGGATTCCACTCTTGCTGGGAGTTTGCCATCTGATTTGGTTAATAAATCCTTCTCAGTGTAATAATTAAAACATTTATCTGTCCATCGTGGTGGCTGCTATTGAAACTCAGCCTTGGGACTTTGCACAGCCCAAAGCTGAGCTTAAGGGCCTTCCTAATGTCGTGATTAACCTGGAGATGGCTCCTGCAGGAGAAAGGTGGATGGTTGGGGACACGATCACACCTGGGAAATGTGATTGCAGCACACATTGAGGTACAGAATGGGGAAAACCAGGAGGTGTCACCAGGAGTGATGCTCGGGGCTCAGATTTGGGGAGGAGGAACCTCTCAGGGGTGCAGTGGTGGGGTCAGTGCCTGGCTGCCAGGGGAGCTTCCCTTTGTCCTGAAAAGAGGAGCCCGTTCATCCCTGCAAGCTGCTGTCCCTCAGCTCCATCTGCTCCTGCTGGCTGCACTGGGGCTGTACTGGGGCTTTACTGGGGCTGCACTGGGGCTGCACTGGGGCTGTACTGGGGCTGCCCTGGAGCTGCGCT
>VZRP01021218.1:151311-171003 GCA_013397995.1 Malurus elegans | reverse complement strand
GCTGTACTGGGGATGCACTGGGGCTGTACTGGGGCTGCACTGGGGCTGCACTGGGGCTGCAGTGGGGATGCACTGGGGCTGACTGACTGCAATCTGGGCTGCAGTGGGGCTGCAGTGGGGCTGGCTGCAATCAGGGCTGCAATGGGGCTCTCTGCAGTGGGGCTGGCTGCAATTCAAGCTGCAGTGGGGCTGCAGTGGGGCTGATTGCAGTGGGGCTCTCTGCAGTAGGGCTCACTGCAATCCTGCCTGCAGTGGATCTCACTGCACTCTGCGGCTCTGCAGCGCTGCAGGAGCTGAGGCAGGCCAGCCTGCGGAGCTGACACATTCCTCAAGCCCTGATTCAGCCTTGGAGTTTGTCAGCAGGCTGCAAATTGAAACCAGAGCAGCACAGCGAGGCCTGGGCTCGTAAATCAGCTGGGAAGGGGTGAATTGTGCTGTGCCTGCCCAGGGGAAAGGAGAGCTCCCAGCACCTCGGAGTGCTGTGACACCAGCAGGAACACCACCAAGGGATGCGCCATGGGCTGGAAAAGGATGGAACAGGATCTGGTTATGGGCAGCCACTGCCTGTTTCCTTGGTGCAGCATTGCCAGAGCAGACAGAGGGGTTCACAGAAACACACTGCCCCAAGGGGCTCACAGCCCCAAGGGGTTCACAGGACCCCAGAACACACTGCCCCAAGGGGCTCACAGTCGCTCTGACTGTAGGAACACACTGCCCCAAGGAGGGCACAGTCCAAGGGCTGATCCATCTCAGCTCCCCCTGAGCTCCTGCAGCCGCTGGTGGGAGGCACCGAGTGGCCACAGCATCATGAAAAATCATTTCCAGGTCATTAACTAGGCCAGGCCAGCTCCTGCTGCCGGATTCTACCAGGAATCTGGAATAAATGGCTGATGAGTTTCCTCTGGATGTGCACACTGTCACTGAGAACAGAACCTGGAGCTGCGTGCTGAGATGGAAAGTGATTGGAAATGCAGGAACATTTGGGGTGCAGCCTCGAAAAGCGACTCATCCTGCACTTGAGAGTTGAGTTCAAAGAACCTTCTGGAAATGGGGCCATCAGACCTGACCTCCAGCATGGGACAAACTGTCTGAGAGCCCTCATGGTATTTAAAGTGATATTTAAAGTGATTGCTGCCCGGGCTCCAGAATGGCATTTCCAGAAGCTGGCATGAAGCTGTGGGAGGGTTTAATGACTACAGCAGTGACTTGGATCAAAGCTCTTTATCTGATTCTCTTTTAATGGCTTGAATATGGCTAGGAGGAAAGTGTGTCAGACCTGCACTGTTTAAATATATATTCAAGAGCTGAATCTGCACAGATGAAATTTGCAAAAGGACCAACAGTAGTTACACGCTGAAGTCCTGTCTTTCTAAATAATGTAAGCTCTGAATAGAATTGTTGTTAAAAATCAACTGAAGTAGCTCCTAAGAGCCTAAAGTACCTACAAGAGTGGGATTATATTAATCATTTGACATTTTGAAAATACAACCTGACAGATGTAAGTTTGGTGCAGAGTAAAGGGCCCATCTCATAATCTGAGTTAAACGGGTTTAGGTCAAGAAGTTGTGTGGAATATGTGCAGCTACACAGGGGAGCAAAAGCTCCATCTGCAGCAAAACTGTGATGTAATTGCTCCTATTGCTCAATCTTAACCCAGCAGAAATGTCGGATGAATGGGTGGAAGCTGTTTGCGTCCCTTCTCTCCCTTTTCACAGATCTGTTGGACCAGATAAAAGCTCACTATCAAGCCCACATTTGCTGTGTGTGTGTCTGCAGGGCTCTCCCTGTCTCTGGTGGGAGTTACAGCTCACACGTGTTGGTGTGAGGCAGCAGCTGTACAGAACACAGTCACAATTCCTGTCTTGAGGGAATTGCACCAAACCTGTTCCCATTCTGCTGGGAATCCTTGTGCTGGGAGTTCATTCCACAGACAGGATTGGACTGAAGAAAGGATCCCTATTTGGGTGCAATGTTGTGTGAAAACACCTATTTTGAGATGTATTCTGAGATCAAGGGCACCGTGTGTCTCCCTAACTCAAATGATTTTTCTTCTCTTGAAAAACACCAGATCCATTTTTCTCAGTTCTGCCAATAACTGTATAAATATTATGTTTGTCAAACAACTGAACTGAACAAAAACACTTAAAATGTAAAGGGTTTGAACGATAAAAGTGGAGTGTTTATGTAGCACAGCAGACATTGCTACCGAGGTCAATGGTTTTCCTGAGGAATGCTGGAGAGCAGAGATTAAACACAGGGTGGATTTTGGATTTTCCCAGTGGATCCAGCCCGGGCTGTGCCCACAGGGTCCCTGCACTCCTGATTCACTCAGCACCTCCAGGGAATGAGGAGAGGCAGGAGCTCAGCACCCCCCAGTCATTCCATGGTCTGGGTTCTTTACAGCTCCAACAGTGCAGAGTGCTCAGACATCCTCACCTATTCCACAGTGCAGTGAAATCACAAAAACCTCAATGCTCAGCCTGGAGCAGCCCTGAGACTTTGTTCAAAATGTTTGATAGGATTGTAATACAGCCTGGCAATCTTTCCTTCCTTTATCAGTGCCATGAGAGACAAACACCGTTGTCTGCTGCAAGTGTTTTTGGATACCCATCAGAGAATTCAGAAGGGTCTGTTAATCCCACTGTCCCGAAGCTTTGTGAATAAATGTGAATTTAAATGATTGTGATTACATCAATGTGCTGGTAGACAAACACAGCCCAGTCTACAAAAGCCTGGAATTTACAGTAAAGCAGAGTGAAGAGCTTACAGTGAAGGGATTTTTCAAAACCTTTCTAAAATCCAGAGAAAGTCTCTGAAGGCCCTAAATGTTCCTGTACTGAGTCACTGCTGATTTTGGTTCTGTGCAGCAAAAGCTGGGTTTCAGCAGAGATGAACAGAACCAGTACATTTGTTTGGCTGTCATGATGTGAATTTTATAAAACCATGCTATGAAAGGCCTAGATTTCAGCTGGAAATCTGCAATGAACTCGTGGGTTCTGCTGTGCACAAATCCACCGAGGGAGTCCCCTGACAGGCACAAATCTAAGATTTGAGGGTGAAGTCCCTCCAATAAATTGTTGAATCACCAGATACTGAATTAAGTATTATTTTGTGATAATACACACGAATGCTTTACTCCAGCAAGGTTCAGCAAGCAGACCCCTTGGAGATGCTGACACAAAAACACGGCCACTAATTTAAAGCACAAAACACCAGCAGAAAACATTTTGCCAGGAGCCAGTGAGTCATATTTTCCTCCCAAAATTGTTGAAACCATTGTGCCCAGAAACAATTAAAGATGTGAGTAGGGCTGGAAAAGTTTAGCCATAAACACAAACAGACACCATGATTTTGTTTGGGGAAGGTGAAGGTCGTTTGGCTCGAGGAGCATCCTCAGAGAGGCAGCAGAAGGTGCAGTTTGTGTGTCCTCCTGCTGCACAGGAGCCCCACATTTGGTGACACCAAAGGTTAAACACCAATGTCTGTTATGGCAAAGGGACTGCTGAAACAGGGCCAAACAAATCTGCTCCTTTCATCTGAACAAAGTTCTTTTTTTACTCAGATTTCTGAAACCCGAAGTCTCAATTGTACGAGTTGCATATGCTAAAATGTTAGTGATTCCCTGGCAGCTGGGAGGTGTGCTCCACACTCAAAAACTTTATCAGACTTTGTCAAGACTCCCTGGTTTTTCCAGTGGTTTTCAGCTGCCCCTGGCAATAATCTGTATTTTGGGTTGCTATTTTTGTGTTCTGCTCACACAGCCCTTGGCTCACTGCTCTATTCCCATTCTGTGCTTTGGGGAAAGCAAAGAGGGTTCCTCTGCTCCCCAGAGCATCACCCCTGCTTGGATGGGCTTTTTGCACAGCAGAGGTTACAGCTGAAGGCAGATTTGAACTCAGCTTTGTCAGGGTTTTTATATGGTTCATATTTCCACCCTGAGGGCAGGGCAGGATTTGAGATGTGTCCAGATGCTTTTGCTCAGGGGCACTTGTAACACAGCTCAGCACTTTCATACAGACACTCCAGCCAAACCCCTCTGTTTAAACAACTGCATTTAGAAGTCTTTCTTACAAATAAAATGTCTTCTTGACATCCAACTTATGGTCATCTGCTCAGAAGTGAGAAATGAGCCATAAGATTTCTGGGTCACTACAAAAAATACATATATGAGTGTGCACCAAGAGGTATTGACTTTGTTGGCAAAATTTTGGTGCAAGAAAGATCACCCCTTTAAAATGGCGCTTTGTTTAAATTCTCTTCATTCTCAGGGAATTGGAAGATGTGTTTGTGAATTGTTTTTGAGAGGAGCAGCATTGGAGCAGAACAGGCCAGGGTCAGTGGCCTCAGGGACAGAGCTTTGGGCAGTTGTAGGAAGGAGATGACCCCAAAAAGCTGAAATGTTTTTGTCCATCGAGGGCCAGGGCAGCTCTGGCTTCTGCTGATGTGCAGCAGTGCATCTTCTGGACATCAGGATTATCTTTGATCCCCAAACACACAGGTCAGGTCTAGGCAATTTGGGCAATTTGCTTCGTTCATTAATTGAGTTTTGGGGGTCTGTACATTTCCCACATAGTCTTTCCCATCTAGAGGTCAATGGCACAGATTGTCCTCTCCTAATTTTCCATTTTCTGCTCCCTGCCAAGGGTCTGCCTGGTTTTGTTTGTTCCATATATGCTCCAAAATCTCATTGCATGCAGGCTTTAGAGCAGCTGCTCTTCCTTTCTTCTTCTCTTCTACCCATGAACTGAGTTTCCCAGGTTAAAGAGCTGAAAAACAGATCCTGGGAATCTGGCTTAGCCTTGATGAGGGATGTGGTCAATAACCACGAGGCTATTCCTTTTATTTCCTCCTTGAACATCTTGTTATGCAATTCCATTTTTCAGTGAGTCGCATGCTGTTTTCAGGCTAATGATCCTTTTGATGGGGTGACAGTTCACAGACTCACAAACATCTGAAAACTAGAAGGAAGAATGGAAAATATTTTGAAACTTCAGCTGTGATGTGATGAAGTCCAAGGTCTGATTAGGGGTCTGATTAAGGATGATCTTTTTAAAGCAGGAGAATATAAGTGCTGTACTGTTTGGTTAAAAGGTGGTGAAGAGGCACCTGAATTTTCCATGTAAAGGATTTCTGTGGATGCTCCCGAGGCTGTGGAGTCCCGTGGGTTTCCATGCTCTGAGCAGTGAAATCCTGGCCATGCTCAGCACCTCCCGGCACACCGGTGAGCTTGGCTCTGATTTCCCATTGTCACACCTTGTTCCACATGTTCTGCCTGTCCTTCCCAGGCGATTCCTGAGCCTGGCACAGCCCTTAGGACAGGCAGGGAAATGGGAGCTCAGAGCTCAGCCCAGGGAGTGACTGAGCAGCTGCTCCTGAGCAGGATCACTGCAGGATGTCCATCTCCTGTTCATGCTTTGGTAGATGATGGTGCCTCAAGTGCAGCCCCTGCAGTAATTCCCAGACTTGCCCTGAATGAACAGAGTCCTCTCCAATCCCCCTTTCCTGGGAAGCTCGCTGAAGCACTCAGCTCTTTGCAGGCAGCATTTCCAGGCAGGGAGAGGTTTCTGTCCAAGCCGTGCAGAGCCAGGGAGAGTCTGACACTCCTGAGTGATGGAGCCACGAGGGCTCAGTGCAGAGTTCCTCTCCAGCTTCCACTCCAATGGATTAAGGGTGTTCTTCAGAGTTCTGTAATGTGGGACCAACTCCTGCACGGGGCACGCACAACTCCTTGGAGTTTGTACTTCTCTCTCCAGACGCATCCTCCAGCTTTTTGTTATACCCAGATTTACTCACTGGTGGTGTTTACGTTACACCAGCTTGAGGGGGGAAGGAAGGAAGGGGATTTTTCTGTATATGAACTGTCTGGGTGATTTTCTACAGCTGCTTTGAAGGATACGTCTGTTACTTATATTGGGACTTGGATTCTGTAGCCATATGGCAGAGAACACAATTCTCCAAAAAGCAAAAGAGTTTGACTGCTGGAAAACAAGAGAGCAATCCAAGAGAAGCCCTGCCAGAGGAGGAGCATGAACCCGAAATTTACTGTTGAAACCAGACTTGGGCTCAAGCACCACAGAGCCAATTCCAGCACTGACTGCAGCGTGGCTCTGCACAGTGCAGGAGCTGCTTTTGGACCTGACTGAGTCTGGAGCCTGAGTGTTGTTCTGGCATCCACGCTGATTTGGAAATACTCAGGCTGGCCTGCACTCCTGGAGCAGTGGGACAATTACAGCGTTTTTCAAAAGTCAGAAATGGAGAGAGCCTCTGAATTGAGGCTGCTCTGGCTTTTGCACAGTGAAGTTTGTAAAATCAATCAGAAATTGAAGAGGGCATGAGAGATTTCTTTTTAGACTACTCATCCCTTATTAATTGTACAGTGGATGGCAACAGAGGAAACGTGAATTGCAGACAAGCCTTTTTTTCCAATTTATTCTGCTGTTTGTTGTTTTGACTTTCCACTTGCATGCAGCTCATCGCTTGCAGCAGCACAAGAGCTGCCAAGAAGGTTTGGCCTGATCTGTTTTTGTGTTTTATTCCAGGAGCCAGCAGCCTCACTGACTGGGAGCCATGTCGGTCAAACTCACCTTTGTGTCCCCTGGGGACGGGGGTGGCATCAGCAGGAGCTGCTCCTTCACGGGATTCAGCACAGTGCAGAGCAGGAAACTGGCGTAAGTGACCCCGAACCCAAAGTGACACTGAACCCAAAGTGACCCCGAACCCAAAGTGACACTGAACCCAAAGTGACACTGAACCCAAAGTGACACCGAACCCAAAGTGACACTGAACCCAAAGTGACCCAAACCCAAAGTGACCCAAACCCAAAGTGACACCAAACCCAAAGTGACCCCGAACCCAAAGTGACCCAAACCCAAAGTGACACTGAACCCAAAGTGACCCAAACCCAAAGTGACACTGAACCCAAAGTGACACCGAACCCAAAGTGACACCGAACCCAAAGTGACCCAAACCCAAAGTGACCCAAACCCAAAGTGACCCCGAACCCAAAGTGACACTGAACCCAAAGTGACACCGAACCCAAAGTGACACCAAACCCAAAGTGACCCAAACCCAAAGTGACCCAAACCCAAAGTGATACTGAACTCAAAGTGACACCAAACCCAAAGTGACACCAAACCCAAAGTGACACCGAACCCAAAGTGACACCGAACCCAAAGCATTTTGGGCAGAGCTGGGAGCACCAACCCCGGGCACTCCTGGAGATTTCCCTTCATTTCCACCCCAAACTGCAGAGCGCTGGCACTGCACTGATCAAGGGCTGAGCTGCCCCAGTGTCCCACTGCTCCACACTGCCCTGCACTCACAGGGGATGCTCCAGCTCCTAAAAAACCCCATTTCTGGGAAAATGAGAGGCTGCAGCCCTCCCTGGAGCTGCTCAGCTCTGACTAAACCTGCAGAATTGCGAGGGTCATTTAAAATCTCCTGGACCTGGGGATGTTAATGGTGAATCCTGGCAAAATCTGTGATTGAAGTTGAGTAAATCCTCCCCGAGTTACGGAGGCAGAGCAGCCCCGTGTGGGAGGAAAGGCTGAGGAAGGACAGGGCAGCAAGGGAGGCAAAGGGACAATCAGAGAGGCCAAAAGGCTCCTGCAAATTCCCTGCTCAGACCCAGCCCAGAGCCCAGCAAGGCTGCACCCCAAATTCAGTTTTCAGCTGGACTCTGTCATTGTAGAAGCATCCTGCACTGATTTCCCCATTTTGTTTTTTGTAATTCTTAGGGCAGCATCTCTCTGTGTAGTAACTGCAGCTTTTCCAGCAGAAATGCTCTTATGGTTTTTCTGAATTCAGCAATCCCGGTAAATCCATGTAAATCTTGAGTGCTTTTAGAAGATATGACCTATAAATGGAAAATGAATACAATCTCTGACTGCCAGTGCATGCTAGAGCAATAACCAAGTGAATCATTTAGCAGCAGCACACACAGGGATTGGGAAGTGTGCCTCCAGGAGAATTGTGCTCAGAAAATCCTGCTGTCCATCAGGAAAATACCTGACTCATGTAATGAAATACCTTTTCAAAGAGCCAGATCTCTGAATTAAACTTTTAGTCAAACACAGCAGGGTAAAGTATGAGCAAAAAATGAAATCCCTCTGTGATTGTGGCACAATCGAGAAGTCTTCAGTTTGAATCGATTAATTTATTGGTGAAAGTGAAAATTAATATTCCCCCTAGCAAAGATCAGGCACCTAAAATCACACCAGCTGCCAAGATCTGGAGAAAAACTCAGTCAGAGTAGACAAACAGTGCCGAGTTCTGCAGGGGAAGGATCCACTGGGATCCACCAGGAGCAGAAATTCTCCAGCAGGGCCCAGGGCACCAGACTGAGGAGTTCATTTGTCCCTGAAGGTTCTCCTCCTGCCTCTGGGTTTTTGACCAAATGCCTCTCTTTGTGCATTTTGCTGCTGTTGTTTTTTATATTTAAGTGTTTAGATGGGCTGTTTTGCTCAGGAATCACCGCAATAAGGAAGATTTCTGTACTAGACCCTCAGTCACAGCCCAGTGAGCATGGGAGCCTGCCCTGGCATAGACAAGAACTTTTTAAATTGCCCTTTCCTAACTTATCTCTCCCTCAGGCACTGTTACAAAACTCAGCAGGAGCTTGCAGGGGCCCAGTGCAAGGTCTGTCCAAAGGATGACACACAAATCAGGCCCACATGGACATTCTAGAGCAGATGTTAAATATATTTCTGCTTTTCTTTAGCAATTTCCCTTTGGGTCTCTCCGTCAGACACACGATTTCGTGTTTCCCCACAAGGGTCTGCACAGGAAGTAAATGTTATTACTGTTATCTATAAAGTGGGAAATCTGATATAGAAATTATCAAGTTCACAAGGGAAAGCAGGCACAGAGCATTCAGCTTTTAGCTACTGGCCCTGCAGGCCATGTCAGCTACTTCACTTTTGTAGGAAGTGCACGAAAATGGGATTTTTAACATCAGTGCTCATATGGCAGCAGCCAGTGGGAGATGCTGAGGAAAAGAGGGGTGGGAAATCCCAGCCTGGCTGTGCAGCACTTAGATCCTGCACTTGCAGCTGAAGGGAAATAATCTCCAGAATTTCAGATCCACACTCCAAAAATCTGAAGGCGAATCCCAAATTGAAACAAAATCCAGGAGTAATTCGGGCTTTTAAATTTCAGAACAGAATTATCATGCCTCTTCTATATGGTATCTTGCTAATTAGAGAATTCTGGAGTGTAACAGTGTGGGAGCAGAGCACAGAGCCCTTGGAGCTGCTCACAGAAATCCTTGCAATGTTATTCCTGTTCAAACACTCACTTTAAATGCTCAAAGATACATTACCATAATAAAGAAAAGTAATACTAATGAAAATTTCTAATTTAACAGTTATGCTCCTTATTATAGGTAACCTGGCTCCAAATGGTTTGGTCAATTAATACTTTACACTAAGGCATCATAAAAAACCAAGATAATCAATGCTGTGAGGAAATGAACCATCCAGTAATGTTTGGCAACACCTAGTTTATGGGATTTTTTTGCAGAACATGTGTTTAAAAACGGAGTTAAGTGGAAATTTAGGACAGGGATAATTAAAGTAGTTCCTCAAGGGCTTCTCTAATAGGACTAAGAACAGCTCTCAGGTGTGTTGGGCTGGGCTTTAATCACCCAGCACAATAATCTCCTTAGGCCTCCATTCCATGCCTGGAACTGAAACCAGCCAGGGGTTAACTATTGAGCCTGATGAAGTCCATCATTTCTCCAGGTGAGCTGAATTTAGGATGGAAATTTCAGAGAAGGCAGAAAGCTTTTCAGAGAGCAACTGGCTGGTTTGGCTTGCTTTGGCAGAATGGGAAACTTCTTTAGGTAATGTTGTTTCAGAGGCTTTACTTAGGGGATTATTAACAAACCTATATAAAAATAGCCCAGACTTAGAGCATATATAGACAGAGGTAAGCCAGGCAGCAATTATTTGCAGAGAGCTCATTTTCTGCTTTAAAGCTGTCTATAACTGATGGCTCAGGGTGTTCCAGCTCGTTAGGCTGGCACAAAAATTTCTGTGTGGGGGACTTGTGTTGGAAACAATATTTAATTTTGATTTTGCAGTTGCTTTTAAAAGTAATTAACGGAGGTGCTAGATGCTGAAAAAACCTTTGATAATGATCTCTTGTATGAAATCTGGGCCTGGCAGTTGGCTTTTCACAGCTGGGTAGGACTCTGAGCTGTGGGTTAAACGATGGTGAGTGCAGGGAAAGAAACTGCAATTTCCAAAGGCTCCTTGGGTGAGTTTTGTCAGTCAGACCTTGAGTAGATGGAGAGTTTTGTCATTTGCCTTGCCTGGATTGCAGGTGGGGTCAGAGGGCATTCCCTTCATTTCCACTGTCTGTGCCTGCTCTGTCTCTGGGTGTTCCCTGGCAGTGTCCTGACCCTGATGGGCTCTGTCTCTTCCTGCTCTGTCTCTCTGGGTGCCCTGATGGGCTCTGTCTGTCCCTCCCGTGGCTCTGGGGGTGCCCTGGCATTGCCCTGGTGGGCTCTGTCTGTCCCTCCAGTGGCTCTGGGGGTGCCCTGGCAGTGTCCTGACCCCAATGGGCTCTGTTTTCCCTGCTCTGTCTCTCGGAGTGCCCTGGTGGGCTCAGTCTCTCCCTCCCATGTCACTGGGTGNAGTGTCCTGTTCTTGCTTGGCGCTGTCTCGCCGTGGTCGGGCGCTGGCAGTGCCCTGGTGGGCTCAGTCTCTCCCTCCCATGTCACTGGGTGTTCCCTGGCAGTGCCCTGACCCCGATGGGCTCTGTCTCTCTCTGCTCTGTCTCTGGGTGTTCCCTGGCAGTGCCCCAGCCCCAGGCAGGACTCAGCCCCATCATGGGTGGGGTCTGCTCTCTGCCCCAGGGTCCCAGCAGTTTGGGGGTTCTGGGTCAGTGAGTGTGCGGTTGGATTGAACCTGGAATTTTGTGGCTCAGTCCTCTCCTCCCAGTGATGGGGTTTGCACCTTTCCTCTGTTTCTTTTCTCTTTCTGCAGCAAATCCCTCAGCAGAAGCTCAGTGAGATCCAGGATGTCACTGAAACCCCCCAAGGCCTACAATTCCCTGCAGAAGGGGGCACTCATCTGGGATCCAAAGCCACTGCAGGTGAAGAAAATTTTTGAAGCTTTGAAGAAAGGACTTAAGTAAGGACTTTTTTTCAATATTGTAATTTGCCTTGCCTAGTCATGCTGCTTAAATCTGCGTGTCACTGTGCTCTGTCTGCATCTGCCATCTCTGAACATTGTGGAGGCTTCCCCAGAGCCTGGACCTTGCAAAACAAGTTTGATTCACTCTCAGACAGTCTGTTTGCAAACAAAGTGCTCTGATGGTTTTGTTTTTTACGGGTTTATTAGTCTGGAAAGCGTCAGTGGCTGTGAGAGATGGGGCAGTGCAGGGGTCTGGGCAGTGATTGGCAAGAACTTTCTGGACAGGGAACTGTGTGGAGTTTGCTTGGACTCAAAAATCCGACTTAAAATCGAGTCTGAAAATGAGGGTGTGCCCTGCAAAGACAGTGGGGAGGCTGCTTCATCAACCACTTCTGTTCTGCCTGTGCTAATTGCTGAACACTCACAGAGGGAGCTGCTCTAGGATGGTGTCAGGATGAGGATTTTTTGTTTGGTTTTTGTGGTTTTTTTGGTTTTTTTTTTTTCTCTGCCTTCTTTTAATAGGATTAAACTGTGGAGTTCAAAAGTACTCTGTGATCTCTGGGTGTCTTGTAAAGGAAAGGTCTAAGCAGGTGTCCCTGAAAACTTCAGCTTTTTGATTTCCTGGAATATCCTGAGTCTGTTATCACAGGAACTCCATTTGACTTTGCAGCTGCTATCAGAAGATAAAATCCCTTTCCCTGGGTTTGTAAACCCTGGAGCTCTTTCTGCTGTCATTTTATAAACAGTTCCTGCCTGTGTTGCTGCTGTCCCCCACGTTTTGCTACTGTACTCATTTTGCTCAGTTTGTTTCCTTAAGCAGAAGACATAAAATGCACTGTAGTAACACTTTATAAAGTCAGATGTGTCACGTTTTTAGCCCAATAAAAGACTATGAAGTCTTAGCCCTAAAAATATCCACCAATGTCTTATTAGAGGATTTAGATTTAACAGAAACAATGAAGCCAAATGTTTTTGCAGAGCTGAGAATTTATCTGAGCTTAGGGAGGAGAAGCTATAAAGTGGCTCAGAATTTGTTGCCAGTTTTGCACGAGTGCCACATGAACAACCTCCTGCCAGAGGAGAGGGGCTGCCTAATTGACTGGAGGAACCTCCAGAAAACAACTGGATCAAATGGCAGTGCAAAGGCCAAATTTTAAGTAAATGCAGACTAAGTCCACTTGGGCTGGAGTGACTTGAATTTTTAGTACAGAACATATTTTACGTGCCTGATTTTTTATTGCTATAGAAAGTAACTCTTTGTGCTGTTAACCACTCCGTTTAGCTGATAATTCTTCCAAGCCTCAGTCTAACAGTGGTGGAGCTTTTCTAGAAGGTAAAAGAACATTTTCCTGCCTCCAGCCTTGGCTGCTCCTGCACTGAGCTGTTCCTGGGCAGGTGTTCAGAGCAGAGAGCTGAAGGCTGGAGACGTGCAGGGTCCTGGGGGACCTTTTGGAACAGAGAAAATGAAATGCATCAAAGCTAATGTGAGGAAGTGTAGCTGTCTGAAATGAAGTTATTTTGACTGCTCAGACACTGTGTCTAATAATGTAGTATTTACCAGGTGATTCTGGTTCCCTTTTAAACATTAGAGGAAAAAATTGCCTAAGTGTGCTCTGTATTAAAAGCAAAGTTGGAAGAAGATGGTCTCAGCTGAAAAGGTTTAGGGCCCTGTGGAAAGTTGTAAGGCACAGCCCATGGGTGTAGAGAAGCCAACTGGCACCAAGAGCTTCACACCTTGCAAAATGGCTCTGCGTCTGGAAAAAGGAATGCTTGCATGAAGAAATGGCCTTTTTTGGCGTTCAGCTCTGTATGCACAAACACGGAGTGGCATCTGCCCTGCCTCACCTGTGCAGGGCTCCTGCAGCTTGGTTTTGTAAAGCAGCTGTTCCAGGTTTTTTTTTTTTCTGATGGAATGGTTGGTGAGTTCTTCCTGCTCAGAGCTGTGAGCAGAGACTTCCTCAGCACAGGAACTGTTCTCCTGCCTTACAGGGCAGGGTCAGGAACAGAGGAATCTGAGGGGATCTGTGATATTTGTGTGCGTTAGAATTGGTGTTCTCCCCCTAAATCCTGGTACCATTCTGCTGGAAACACCTCACAGATGATCCCTGGTGTAGCAGGAGAGCTGACAGGGAGCTTTCTGTCTCTGCAGTGAGTACCTGGAAGCACATCAGGCTGAGCTGGATTATCTCTCTGGTCGGCACAAAGACACCAAAAGGAACTCCAGGCTGGTAAGGTGTTTTTAATTTAAACACTTGAATAAAGTGACATAAGTAGGTGCTTTCTCCCTCCTGGGGTTGTCCAGTTAAAACACTGAGGTGGGATCCAGCAAAGCACCACAATCAGAAATTTCTCAAGCACGGTAGCCCTAGATGTGAGAATTTAACTTTGGATCTCTCATTTTCAATATCCAGCAGTGTTCTTCAGCTCATGTTTATTTACTAGGATGTATCTTGTACCAGATTTCCTTGTGTCTGCTCAATGATCAGTGTTTGCAATCTTAATTTACTGCTAATTAGGATGTTCCTAATGAGGTTTGCAGTGTAAATGAGAGTGTCATTGCAGAGCCAATGGAGGTGCTCTCCTCTTCAGCCTGTGCTATTTCTCTTTCAGGCATTCTACTATGACCTGGATAAGGTAAGGCTGCTGGGGAGGAGAAGGAACATCACAAATAGAGGAGAATGGATGATGTGTGTGCTGTTCACTTAATGACACATTGAGGACATAAATTCTCACATCCCTTTCTCTCTCTGTGCCCTCTTCAAAAGCAAATCCGCTCTGTGGAGAGATACATCAGAAAATTGGAGTTTCACATTAGCAAGGTAAGGGGTTTGTGCCTGTAAGGCTGACAGTGCTTTGTGATTGCATGGAAAGCACTTGGATTATAATTCATCTGAAGGGGAGAGTGCTGGGGCCTTGCTGGAAGCTGGAGCCACTCTCTCTACAGGAGGAGGGGGTTTTTATTTATTTATTTCCCTGAATGGTTCTATTCATGGATGTTGAATGTTGGGCACGACCCAGCCGGAGTTTTCCTGTGAAATCAGTTTGCATTCTGTGCCAGTGGATTCAGAAGGGCTGCTCTGGGCAGCCTGGAGGGCTCTCCCCTTCCCACGGGGCAGTTTTGGGGATGTGTCTGTGCTGCAGAGCTTCCAAAGAGCTGCAACCTTTCTCTGGCAGAGCTGACAGCTCAGGGCTGTGAGTCTGTGCTCAGGGAATTGCTTTCCTGCTCTGCACTTTTAGTGAGCAAAGCTTCACTCTGCTCCTCATTTCCAGTGTGGTAAAAGCACAGCTGATTGAATTCCTGACACAAAGCATTCCTGACAAAAGCATGGGATGTTGAGGAGCAAACTGTTGCACTCACTGTGTGAAATGCAGAGCTGCAGCGTTCCGCAGTGCTCTGACAGAGGGTTTGGTTTGGTTGTTGGTTTGGGGTTTTTTTTTTGCTGGAAACACTGTTGATGTTCCTTTCCACAACTCCTTAAAACCATGCCAGGGTAACTCCAGTTCCCTGTTTCCCATATTTCAAAGGTAGAAGAGCTCTATGAAGCTTACTGCATCCAGTGCAGGCTGAGGGATGGGGCCACCAACATGAAAGAAGCATTCTCCCTGTCCCCTTCCACCAAAGCCTCCAGGGAGAGCCTGCTGGAGCTCTACAAGAACGTCCAGGAGTGCACAGAGGTAGGAAATTCTGCACTCCTGTAACCAGGACCTGGCTGTTCCATCCCAAAAACAGTGCTGGGAATTGCTGCTGGCTCTGTTATTAATGGTGTAGGTCAAAAACTTAATGTGTGAAAAAATACAGGTACATTATATAAAAAATCTTTAATACTGGGATCTCTTATGACTTCAACTCATCCCATACTTCCAGTGGAAGAAGGAAATGTTATTTTTACAAAACCAGTGATGGAAGATAACTGACAGTGAGGAGCCCAATGAGTTCCACTCTTCTGTGGAAGCTTTTTTATTTTACAGAATCCATTTGTATTAATTTTATCTGCCTTTGCTGGTGAAAATGTTAGTGTGTCTTTTAAAAAAAAGTTAGAGATGAAGTCTTTTAAAAGGAAAGGCATGAGTGGGAAAGCAGCTAGCCTGCAGTGCTGGTGACTGCAGCCTTTCTTCCAGGACATGTGCTTTATCGAGGGGGCACTGGAGGTCCATCTGGGGGAGTTTCATGTCAAGATGAAAGGTGGGTTCCTTCTCCTTTCCTTCCAGACTCATTCATTGATTTGGGGTTTCTGTATTATGATCTGATCCACTGAGAGTCCCTTTATTCAAGGAGATCTTGAATGGAATTTCGGTAAATTTATTTTTGTTTCAGTACTATAAAACAGACCTATCGTGGTATTTTATATTTGAATAAAAAGCTGATGATCTTTCTTTCCTGAGCTCAGTTAAATGCTGAGGAGAGTGCTGAGCTCAGTTAAATGCACTTTAGGAGAGTGCTGGGCTGGTGGTGTAGATTCTGCACAGAGCTGAGGACAAGCAGGGCTGTTCCCCAGACTGTCACTTGATTTATTGCAAGCTGAGGTGTTGGGGGCTTTGTAAAACTCTGCAAATATTGAGAATTTTCCTTCTCTTTCCAGGGCTGGTGGGCTTTGCACGTCTGTGCCCGGGGGACCAGTACGAGGTGCAGTACCCAGTGATGGATTTGTTCTTTATTGTCCAGGAGGGCAGGGGTGGCATTTCCTGCGACTTCAGGGGTTCAAACTGCAACCCCAATTCCTGTCTGCATTTTTCTGTGTTTCCAGTGTACTGGGGTCAGGGCTGGCTTTGCTTCTGTGAGCAGGAGCAGTGGGAACTGAGCACTGGGGGGGATAATCTGGGACATGCTGGCCAAACATCCTCTTTCCTTTGTGGTTTCCAGGTGTTTGTGAGGCTGGGACGCCAAAAATGGAGGCTGAAAGGCAAAATTGAGACTGATGACAGCCAAACGTGGGATGAGGAAGAGAAGATTTTTATACCCAATCTCCATGAGAAGTTTGAAATCAAGGTGTGGTGTGTAATGGATTGGAATCAGTGGGTTAACAGCTCTTCTGCTTCCCCCTTAGGCTACCAAGGGTTTCTCAAAATTCTTAAATCATTTTCTAACTATGCAAAAAATGGCAGTTAATCCATGTTCTGCCTAGTGAAGGGACATTACTTTTGTTTTTCCTTTGTTCCTGGCACTTATAACTGTATTAATGCATCTGAGGCCTGGGATATGTGGTTGTGTTTTGTTGGTTTTTTTTTTTTTTTTAATCCTACATGAATATCTGGGAATGTCTATGCTGAAGCCTGGATTTGGAGGGACAGAGGTGGTTGTAGATATTATTATTATCACCCACGTGGGTGTTCAGTACCTGCAGTGCTGCTCTCTCTCAGATCAAACAAATTCCCCTACAGAAATCCCTCGGTGGGCTCTGACACTGCCCTGCAGTGGGGTTAACCCTGAGCAGCATTTCCACTGCTGGGCTGGGCTCCACTGCCCCAAAGAGCTGAGCCTGAGGGCTCTGCTGGATCCTGTCCCACTGGGAAACTGTCCCAGTACAGCCTTGGGCTCCTGGCAGCTGGAAAAGAGCTCTGCAGAGGAACTGGGTTCATGGGAGCATCTGGGGCTGCTGCCAGCACTGCTTTGGGAATGGCTTTGTCAGGTGGTTTTTCACTTTCACTGCACCGTGAGGATCAGGGGAGAAGCTAATTCACATCCCTGTTTTACCATCATTTTTGTAAAAACTTGTATTACTTTGTGACAACGATAGTTTTGCTCTTTTTGTCAGCTTATGAAAGTCTGACAAATGTCCTCCATACCTCCTGCTCTTTCCACTTGGTTCATAATAATGTTCACAGGTTTAAACCAATAAATTCTGTAGAGCCCTGAGATGGAACTGACGTGTTTGTGTGTCCCTGCAGGTGACAGAGCTGCGGGGTCTGGCCACCATCCTGGTTGGGGTGGTGACCTGTGACAGCATCAACTTCTTCAGCACCAAGCCCCAGGCGATCATCGTGGACATCACCGAGCTGGGCACCATCAAACTGCGCCTGGAGGTGCTCTGGAAGTAAGTACAGCCTCAGACAGAGAGAGGCAGGGAACATTTGGGATGGTTCAAGGCTCCTGAGGGTGTCCCTGAGCTGATTTTTGTGTCTGGGAGCAGGTGCTGGACAGAACAGAGCCCCGTGCTCCCTCACAGCAAAGCCTGAGCTGTGCTGGGATCAGCCTCAGGAGGGGCAGGGAAGGGACAGGAGCTGCTCCTGTGACATTTCAGATCTTCTTTGGTGTCACCACAGCCACGGGACCTGGCCAGGGGCCTTCCTCAGCTCCTCACAATCAGCTTTCCATCTAACTCCAAGCAATGTCTACAAAACATGAAAAATAGTCCTAGAGGGGATGGAATGAAACTGAAAGTAGCAGTTTCTGGGCACAATGAAAAAATTACACGACTAAGTTTTAGGACAATCATTATTACCAAGATGTGATTTGTTCAAATCCCAGCTTTCCCAAAGACTTGGCACGGTTGTGTTTGCACTGTCAGTAGTTCTGGGTACAAAGCCTGTTTGTGCACTCCAGGGAAGCTGCTCAGAGATGGACTTTGAAATAGCTCAGCACTGTCATGGTGCCTGTGATGTGTTCAATTTTTATATTTTAAATCTGTAACTTGATTTTTCTAGTGAATTGCTGCTGTTATTAAAAGTAAATTCTCCCTGTTGTGGGTGGTGCACTGGCACTTTCTGCTGGCTCCAGGCTCAGCAATCAGCACAGGGTTTTGTGGTAGCTCTGTTCTTTCTGCTTTATGGCACTGATGTTTCATCCACACTGAGAGATCCATCTGTAACAAATGAAGGTTTTTTTAACCTGTTTGCATTTGCTGCTTGTCCAGGGATCACATCAGCCCTCAGTGAGGTGTGCAGTTGAACAGGGGCCACTCTGCACTTGTGGCTCTGCCCAGCCCTGCAGGGGCCTTGGAACACCCCTGAGGTGTCAGAACCTCCTTGGGAGGCTGCAGGAAAATCAGAAACAGCTCTCAGCTTCCACTCCTGGGCAAAGAAAAGCTTTATTAATCACCACACCTGAGTGTCTTGTGTGTGCTGTGGTGCTGGGCACTTGTACCTGCAGCTGAGCTGAAAAATGTCTCAGCCACAGCACCTGGAAATTGTTTTCAAACTCAAATTGCCGGAAGGCAATAAGAAATAAACTCAGCTGGCAGAGTTTTGCCTGCCCCTGTTTATGATGGTTTTCCCAGCAGGATATAGAGTTTGGAGGAAATCCCTCTGCTCCCTTCTCTGTGGTTCTGACAGAGCTCTTCATTCACCGCTGATCCTTCACTTCTGTCCTCACCCTCAGCCACTTCCAGAATTAATCCTGCACTTCAGGTGTTCTTACGAAAGGACTGGATGAGGAAAACCCCTCCTATTCTGGGAAAGTTCCTCATATCCTGAAACTCCAAAGCAGATTCTGTTTGGGGTAAGACTTTTCCAGGAAAGTCCCATGGCAGTGCTGCTGCTCTTTCTGGCTGTGTCCAGCCCCGAGTGCAGCTCTGCTCTTTGGGGCAGCAGCACTCAGCCCTGGCAGTGCTCCCTGAGCCTTTTCTTTGGGATTTAACCCCCCTGGAATCTGGCAGCTCCAGCTCAGTGTCTCTGCTGTGTTTAACTTTGCTGGGATGTGTTGGGATCCCACCGAGTGGATTCTCCAGAGCTCTTCTGTGCAGAGCTGCCTCTCCTCTCTGACTGTTTGCTGAGGCTGTTTACAGAAAAGAGAAGTTTTGTGCTGATAACTCAGGGTGTTTCTGTTTTCAAAGACAGAGCACTCCAAAAACAGCTGCTTTTTTCCCTGATTTAAGAATAACTAAACAAATCCCTCTGATTTACTCAAAGTTCCCTGAGAGGCAAGCTTTCAGTCTAGACCTGCTTTGCGAGAAATCCAAATGTAGATCTCTCTTCTGCTTCTAAATGTATATTTTCTTTAAATAGGCCCCTGGTCTTCTGGGCTCAAACAAAAGTGCCTTCAGCCCCTTTATAGATGGTGCCATGAGGGGTGTGAATGAGCTCGGGGCCGTTGCAGCACGGCTTTGTTGGCCAGTTTGGCAAAAGGCTTTGGGTTTTTTGCCAACCTAAACAGCAGTCTGAATTCTGTGTCTCACAGGCAGGATAAAGAGAGAGCTGTGTTCCCTTTCAGAGCTCCTGTAGCCCCCTGTCCTGGGCTCCAAGGCACCACCCAGTCACAACCACTCTGCCTGGAGCAGGAGCACAAAGCCTTAAGGGAGAGTCAAAAAGGAAATTCTGCCTTTTGTTTTGGGATGCATTCCTCCTGCCAGCTCTTACCGATGCAAGCTCAGGTGAATGTGCAGTTCCTGCAGCAGGATCTCTGTGTTGTGACCCCTGGGTGCTCCTCTGATCCTGCTCAGATGGAAATTCTGGTGTTTGTTGGGCTGGGGAGGGTGGGTGAGCCCCAACCACTGCCCCTCTGCTGAACTGGACATGGGCACATCCCCTGCTGTAATGGGGGAAGGGAAAATCTCATGATTAACAGCCAGTCCAGTCCCCTTGACAGGAATTGGCGGGGGTTTTTTTTGGTTTTTTTTTT
>VZRP01021218.1:104175-135022 GCA_013397995.1 Malurus elegans | reverse complement strand
ATCCCGGGGGGCCTGTGCCAGCCCCAGGGCGCTGTGCCATCCCGGGGGGGCTGTGCCATCCCGAGGGGGCTGTGCCATCCCCAGGGAGCTGTGCCATCCCCAGGGAGCTGTGCCATCCCCAGGAAGCTGTGCCAGCCCCAGGCAGCTGTGCCATCCCCAGGGAGCTGTGCCAGCCCCAGGCAGCTGTGCCACCCTTACCAGCAGCAGACAGGTGTCCACCAGGCAGAAGGTGCCCGAGCGGCCGATGCCAGCGCTGCAGTGCACCACCACGGGGCCGTGCCCGGGGCTCAGCGAGCCCGACTCCCGCACCTTGAACAGGAAATTCAGGAACGACGCCGGCGACTCCGGCACGCCAAAGTCGGGCCAGGTGGTGTAGTGAAAGTGCAGAATCTCCCGAGTTTCCTGGCTCTGCAAAAACAGCAGTTGGCAACTCTTTTAGTTTGGATACACTAGACAGAAGGAACAGCGAATTAAATTCCAAGGACAAAGTTCCACCAGTCCGAGGGAGCTTCTATAGCTGCACAGCCAAGGAACTAACTACGAGTAATTATCTCTTCTTGTGAAGATTTCCACTGGGAGCAATGGGAATTGTGTAGGCAAATTTAGTTATTTATGGTTTGTTACTTCAGCACAGCTCAAGAGCTTGTGTCACTCTGGGTATGGCTGAGACACAAAACTGCCTGGAGTGTCCCCAGGTATTTCTCAGAAAAATCTAAGAGTTCAGTTTCCACAACATCTGATGCACAATCACCAAATCCAGAACAATTCATGACCACCAATGTCAAGCCCTTGTTGGCGAGGAGATGAATTTCACCCCAAGGAGAAAAAGGATGAGATCCTCTACTCACAGTCAGGTTTTCCAATTCCAGCTGTCGTACTGTGTAGTAGGATTTTATATCTTCAGATATCAACGTTAGTTTCAAGTTTGTATCTTCAAAAAACATTTCTTTCTCCTCCTTCCGTGGCCAGTACTGTGCACACTTTATCTACAACCAAGCATGAGACATAAATGTCATTACCTACTACAGACTGAACTGCAATTTTCTTATTAAAGTCTCCCAGAGAGATGAATTCTGCAAAGACTGCTGCATGCCAGAACTTTAACTGAGCCAACCAAACAGAAAAGCAGCTTTTTGAAGAGTGCAGGAAAAGCCTGGAACTAAAATATTCATCAGCAGCACAAAAAAAGAGTCCTCACCCACAGTGCAATGTGGGGATCCTGTGGCTGAGAGAACTGGACCCCTCCTGCTGCCACTGAGCCAAGCTCTGCCCTGGGATTGGGATCACCACCTGGGGCTCTGCTCATGGCTCAGGCCTCTTTTGCTGAAGGGCAAACAATGGGGCCAAACCAAAAGTGGAAGAATGATGTTAAACCAACAGCAGGCTCGAGACTGAGATGACTTCTGACAGCATTTTAATAAATAGAAAACCCCTTCAGCATTTTCTTCACAGGTATTTGAAGAATACGACTGGCTCTGCTAAGAGTAATTCTAGTTTATTTTGAAAGTACATCCTTTATCAGGGTGCAGAATGCAGTTATAACACTGTGCACTTTTTGTTTAGATTTGTATCAATGTTACAGTTATAGCAATTGCTTTTGTGTCTAATTTCTCCACAAATGTGTCTATGAACAATATTTTGTTGTGCTGCTCTGTATGTCTCCCACTGCTCTTTGCTGAGAAGTGTAAGCACTGCCCTAAGGGATCACAGTAATTTGTTTTGTTCAAAACTACAGCAGTGCTGAGAGTGAGCAGGAATGGCTGGAAAGGAAGAAACTACTGAAAAACATGGTTACTGCATCTCTTTTGAAGATTAAATTTCACTTGCAGTACAAAACCCAGCAAAACACTGAAAAATCAAGACTGCAGTTTATTAAAACACAGCTCATTGCCCAAGAATTTTCCTGATTATTGGGAATGTTTTCCTCATGATGCAAAAGCAGGTACCACCCAGTTATCACTGGTGGATACCCAACACACTCATTGCCCCTCCTCCAAAATGTCTTTATACTGATTACAGTGTAACATTCAGCTCTAAACTGTGCATTTCTACCACTCTTTAAAATGGTTTTTGTCCCAAATCTGCACAGCTGCCAATCCACTCTGAGGGTGAAGCTGTGGATGCAGCACTGAGGCAGAACTCTGACCCAGGCAGGGAAACATTCCCGATATTTCCCATCTTCTCACCATGGCATTTCCTCTCATGGCAGCAGCTACTCCACTGCCAGAGGAACCAAAACCTTTCACTTATCTGAGGGTAAATGATTTAAAATACTCCAGCTGTGTGTGCATCCATTCTGCCATGCTCTGCCTGGGTTTCCTGGTGCAATCCTGTGCTGTCTGTGCCAAGCTCAGCCCTTGTCCTGGCACTGGAGGGCAGCTGGACCCACCTCACCCCACTGCACACACCAGGGGAAGGAAGAAACACCTCCAAGCTCATTAAAAAAACCTCAGACTCTAAAGAATTGCAGTAACACTGGAGGACACTGTGCCTCCGGGGGCATTGCATGATCAGAGCTCCCAGGGCGTGATGGAAACCTGGAGCCCCAGTGCTGCTGTACTGCAAAGCCACCTCACACTGAGAGCACCAATCTGTGCACACTGAGAACAGCTCCAGACCCCTGCTTCGCAGCAGACACCTCCATTTGTGTGCATCATTTTGCATTTGTGCTCTGGTTTAGCCAAATTCACCAGAAATTATGACCTACAATTACAAACCGAGTAATTTTCTGCCTACACCAAGATCAGTTCACGAGGTATTCAATCCCAAGCATAACTTCTTACACAAAACTACTTAAAGTCATCCCTATCCCATTCTTTGGGTTGGTTTTACTTGGGTTTTTTATTACAGAAAACCATAAATGTGATGAACACATAGCAAGAACTGGGTGAGTACTTACAGATCCCTTTTCCATCACTCTGTTCAACATGACAACACCACGGCTTTTCTGTTCCCAAACCATCTCCCAGAAGTGACCACAAGTATTTGGCAAAGGTCCCTGCAGAGACAGAATCCCAGAAAGAAGCATTACTTTTTGTAAATGCCAGTGCACCCTTCCCAGTAACAGTCCCTGCACAAGGCAATAGATGAAGACAAGCAACAAGCAACTTCTCATTTAAAACTGTAAAAAATGCAGAGACAGCTTTAAATTCCATGTTATGAATTTACCCAGGAAAGCATGGGTAATCTTTCTCCCCATACATACAAGGAAGAGACACATAGTCTCATTCACAAGAACAGAACCAGGAGTGAAAAATGCTGCATTTTCTTAGGAAAGGTATACAAAGGTCATGGGGTAATAAACCCCACTGACTAAAAGCAGAAATAAGATCTGTGTCAAACTACCCTGCAATACCTCATCCTTATTCATGACACTTGAAAATTACTTGACTAAATGGTAAACATTAAAAAGACTGAAATGATACCAGATCAATAACAAATTATATGGTTTTCCAGAATCTTCACAGATTTGCTTTGGGACTGAATGAAATGCTAACTCCTTTTACAGACTACCATCTATTCCCAAAGTAGAATTCCTTGTAACTTCCTATTTCTGCTATTTTCTACTCCAAAGCTACTGCTCTGAATTTTGAATTTGCCATCCATCCACTCCCGGGCTCAAGCAGAACAGCAGGTCCTCAGAAAGAATGACTGGATTTAAATAAAGCATCAAACCCATTAAATTCTGGATCAGAGCAGGTAACCAGTAGAGTCAGCTGCTTATTTGAGTATTGCACACACAGTTCACCCCTGTGACCAACCTCCCCTGTCCTAAGAGCAATGAGAGCTGTGTTCAAAGAACCATTTCCACATTGCACACTGCACTGCCCATTTCTTCCTGAGAAGATTTATCTTTATTCTCTAGAAACAGGAAGGAAGAGCTGTCACTTGAAAATATGAATCCCAGTTTACCTTTATCTAAAGTGCAGGAGGAAGGGGTAAAAAAAGCACCAAGATTAGAGATTGGGACAGTCTCCAGGGAAGTGAATGTTTAGGACAAACAAGAATCCTGGCACTGTTGTTGGCTCTCAGAGTAAGACAAGGGTATCTGGGTACTTTTAAATTTGTTATACAAATAGGTGTGGAATACATAGATTCAGGGAAAAGCAGTGGCTTTATACAGATACACAGATGTTTATTTGCACTTAGGTAGCTTTACAGTAAAGGAAACAAACAGAAAACCCATGAAAAACAACTACAGACATCACATGATTTTTATTATCCACTGCCAGCAATTACCTGGGTAAGGATGTAGCTCCTTTGGGCCTCTTCCATTTTTATCAAGCTAGCATTGATATAGTCATTCTCACCTTGGTTTAGCTTAATTCGACTGTGATCAACTGCAGCACAATCAGAAAACACAGGTTAATGTCAATGCAACACAGCACAATCCATGCACAAGCTCAGCAGATGGCAGGGCCAAAGAGCTGAGCTGTCCTGAAGAACAAAAAGAGCTCAATCCCACACAGGGCAGGGGCTCCCTGGGCTGTGACTGGAACACAACACTGCCAGAGCAGTGAACACAGGGCACACCTCACCTTCCACCCCCATGGCAAGAGTGAGGCCTTTGCATCTGGAATAACCCCACAGCAATTTGCAAACCAGATCACTCTGACCTATTTATACAGTTATCGACTTGCTGGTTAAATAAATCTAATTACACCACTGCTTATCTTTTGCAGCTTAAACATTCAAATCCAGCTTGTTCAAGGCTGTTAAAGGTTTGTCTAAACATATATGGGCAAACAGGACAGAGACCTTTTAGACATTTAGCTACTGCACCCAACCCAACCACCCTTTAATGTACAGAAAAAATTATAACAATTCAAGAAATACAGCAAATGTAAATTCATTGCTCTTTTGTTAGTCACTTGCTTGACTTGGGACTAAACAAACCAAACCACCAACTAAAAAAACTCAACACATACAAGGCTTCCCACATTTTGCAAGACAGCAAACAGACTGGAAGCAGGATTATCTAAAGGCAAGAAGGAATTTGTTACTCACAACCTCAAATACTAGAACTGCTTAGTAAAGCAACATGACTGTTCTGGTTGACTGCCCCAAAGGCTTCAGTAACTTTTAAGCAGAAGTTCGCAGGGCTGTTCTGAGCCCTCCTGGGAGCTCCCTGCAGTACCACGTACATGAGGTATTATTTCTGATCAGATACATTAACTATTCTTTCTCAGCAGATACATTAAGTATTATTTCTGACCAGCTACAATAACTATTATTTCTGATCAGATACATGAAGCATTATTTCTGACCAGATACATTAACTATTATTTCTGACCAGACACATTAACTATCATTTCTCAGCAGACACATCAAGCAGCTTTTTTGCCCAGGTGACTGCAGCCCAGTGGTTCCCTGCACTCTGTGCAGCCAAAAGCAGGGGATGCCAGGTGAGGGCAGGTCACAGATCCCAGAGGCAAAGCCAGGCTGCAGCAGCAGCAGAGTGAGCTGTGAGTGCACAGGATCTGTGCTCAGAGATCATTTCCCAGCAGCACAATGTGACAGGCATTTCCAACAGCCAGCTCTGGCCTGGGAGCATCACCTGTGCTCCTTCTCTGCTCCAATTATGGGATAACGTTTATCTCACAGCCGTGTGCTCTGTGCCAGACTGCTCCCCAGCTCCCAGGAAGGGCACTGCTGCCACCTGGGCTGACTGAACACTGCACACAAACCACCCCTGCAATTCTAGAAATGCTCCAGCCACCATTCTTCTCTAGCAAAAAACTCAAAGGTAAAGCAAATTTCTTTCCTCAGACCTCTGCCCACAAATACAGACTCTACTGTCTACAGACTCTATGCTGCTCTATAATCCTATGGATGTAACGGCATCCTGTACCTCAATCTCAGAAATAAATAAATGTATTAATTTATTATGCTGATCCACCTAACAGAATCTTGTCCTTACAAAGAACATAAAACTGTTGGAAGTCATTAGAGGTCGACAGTCTTACAAACAATGGAAAAGAAAGTGTACTTACAGGGGCTGACATCTCTGTACCTATTTCTATTTTTGTTTCTGGGATGTTTGGCCACTTTACATGGAAAATCACTGGCTTCATGCCTGATGTCCTGAAACAAAACAAAAAAAAAAAAAACCCTGTTAGATATGAATCCATCTAATTTCATACCATTACCTATTTTAAGGCAAATACCCGTTTGACTTCATATCTTCATATGTGGGAATTCTGCAAAAGAAAGCACTTTGGGCCTTAAATTAAAAATCGAGTTCAAATTTATCAGAATACAACACTAACACTATTTGTAAATTAAAATATTATTAGTTTGCATAATAAAGTAGCAGAATATTTATCAGACATTATGCCTTCTCACTCCTGAAGAAGCAGGATCTCTGTCCCAAAGCATTTCCACTCAACTGCTTTAAGCACTCGTTTGCAGCACCAGTGAAAATATCAGCCCTGCTTCTGATTGAGCAGCAGTGAAAACATTCATTGTGACAGAAAAAACTTGTCTACCTCCCTTGGCATCACACACACACACAGAGGTGATTTGTCTAAAATCACTTTAATTGTTGAGTTATCAGCAAGACGTCACAAAGCTGCAGTGATCAAACCCAGTTGTACCCAACCCACATGCTCAATCAAAACATATGCAGCATCTCAAAAATATCACTAGGGTTCTCTCAGTCAGACTTTTTTCAGATGAATGTAAGAGCTCTGCTATCTGAGACAATTTCAGAAGTTGGAAGAATTCTGCTGTCCTTGGACATTAGTCCCAATTTGTTGAAACAGAACTTCATGTTGTAAATAAATTCTGCGTAGACACAGTTCTGCATATAAAGAATCATGTATAACACTAAATTTTTTTCAAGTGGGCCATCTACTGCAGCACTGGTTGTCTCTTCCACTGCATTATTCAGGCATGTACCAATTTACACTGAATGCTCCATGTCAGGAGAAGAGTTCTGATTTACATAAACCTGCCCAAAATTAGCACAGTATTCTGAAACAGCTCCTCACTGAAATAAGGCCTGACATCAGCTGCCAGCTTTTTATAACTGAACACATGGCTGCCAGTATTTCTGCTGATGAAGAATGCAGTCTGGAGAATATGATCTGGACTGCCACAGTCTAATATCTCAAACACGAGGCAGCTAAAATGGGTGTTTTCAGAAATTTGCCTCTGATTCTAGGTTGGTGACTAGATAAAACCCCTACTTTACATGGATTTATTCTTCTGTACTGCCTGTACAGGATTAACAAGAGAAAAAAAATCAGGGAACTAGAAAAAAATGGTTTTCTAGATCACTAACCACATTTCCCAAATGTGTGTTAAAAATCCCTAACACCCAAACCAGCACAACTCCCCACCACTTAGGATTCATATTATAAAAACATCAAAATGCCAACCAAACCAAGATCCCATAGGATTTTTCTGTAAGTACTAGGCTAATTTAACAGCAGCACTAATACAGAGTTTCGTTTCACAGCATTAACAAATTTGAAAAAACTGTCCTGTTTTAAAAAAGGAAATGGACCAAGTGCTCCTTTACATAAATTGAATTATACAAAGGCATTCTAATACAAAAATATTACATTTAAGCATACGTGTGTATGTGCACATGCAAACTCCTGACAGTCTCCAGGAGTTCCACTGATCCAAACACCAACATCAAGTACTTCAGAAATTGAAAATGACAATTTATTGTGCAGGGAATAGAGGATATTACCTCACCAGCAAATATCAGATCTTATTCAAGATGCTACAGAGCCTAAAGGTACTTAGAGAATAATGGAGCTCTAGGAGATGCTGAACTCCCACAGGCACAGAGAAAATGGAAAGAAAGAAGTGACTCGTGTGCCTTCAGCAGACTATTTAAAAACAGCAATGTATTTCTGGAGCATTTTTCAACGAACAGGAAAAAACACGGGGTGGGGGTGGGATGGTACCAAAAGAGGGATCGAGACATGGCAACAGGCAAGCTGCTGCCTCTTATGAAAACCCAACCAGCACCCAGAACCCCAGTGCTGAGTGTGATAAACACGGTAAAATAGAAAATCCTGGAGCCCCAGGCAGGCCTGGACCTCAGATGGGGAGTACTCTCCTCAGCACCATGGGAGAAAATGGAGTTTGGCTGCTTTGTTTGATAAAGAAGTTGCTTTATCAAGAATATGTAAAGGGACCAAAGAAAATTAATGATCTAAGGTCACTTCCAGGATATGAAGCTGACCTCAGTGGAAATGCAACTGCCTCCACCAGAGAAAATGACTGGAGAGCAAAAACCCAGGGCCAGGTTACCTGTAACAGCCATGAGCCACATTGTGGGCTGTGTCAAAAACTGCTCCTGGTACTGCTGCAGTCACATACCGCTGATAGCTACTGCTGTTAGAGCAGGTTCAGAACACAATCACAACAGCACCACACTGTCTCTGATGTTTTTATCCCCATGCTGGAGAAATCAGACTCATTCAGGGCATGGAATTGTTGTGCTCTAAGGAACTCGAAGCCAGGGATGTGGTGAGAACTGAAGGTAGTGGATGAAGGCAGGGATTTACAAAGTTACAAAACACCTTCTTGAATCACCCTCAGTCACACTGCAGAGTTCCTGCCTGCTAAAAAGGAAGCTCGACATTTCATTTAAAAGGTCGTGCAATACAAAACTTTAAAGAGGAAGGGCTAGAAGTGAAGTCAGTTTTCCAAAGTCAAATGCTTTGGGTTTGGATCATGAGTCACTTCATGCAACTCATCTCCTGGTTTTAGGTCCTGTCCCCTGAGCAAGTACCCCAAATACTTCAGGGGTGGAAAGAGGAAGTCTGCTGAAGCCCTGCTCTTCAAACGGGAACTCCCTGCAGCTCTGAGCACAACAGCACATTGGGCTACACTTTCCCCATCCCATTGAGGCAGCAGCAGGAGATTCAGAAAGAGAAGATGCACCCCAAGATATTCAAGTAAATATTAGGTAAGATCACAGGAAGAGGTGACCGTGCCATCAGCCATCCAAGCACACTGTTAGATTTGTATTTAGAAGGTAAACTAAAGGCACAGTCTCACCATCTTCAGCTGCACCAGCCAGACTCCTGGGAAGCCTTACAGCATCCCTCAATTTGATCACAGTTTAACTGCACCATCAACCCTGCAGCAGCTCAGGCTCAGAAAGAACAATTTACTGTCATTTTAACAGTTCTGCTCCTGGGGAAGCAGCAAATGCCAAGATCTTATCAGGGGTTACAGAAGTGCTCACAATCCATCTACTGAGGCACTCACACTAAGGAAAGCAATTCACAAAAATTATATGAACTTACTTAAAAAAGTAATCATAGCGTAAGGAAAAAGGCTTCCTCTTAAAGCTAGCACTGAAAAAAAAATGGTGTTAGGAGGAAGAGTAAAAAAGTTAGGATAAAGTCAAGTGGAAGGTGCTCTTTTCCCAAGATGTCACTATAGGCTGATTTCACAATGGAAATACTCCTACAATTCAATGAGGTTGCACAGGCCTGGAGAGAAGAGCACAAGAAAACCAGCAAGTACCAAAGGACCCACAATAAACTTCACAAAAATGGGGAAAGGTCTTCAGATTTCGCATGTGAGGGAGCAAACTGAGGCCCTGAACCCACTCCCCAACAAAAGAACCTCACATAAAGCACACAACTGCTCGTGTAATCCACTTTGACGAGGAAGATTTGGTTTTTTATCCAACATTAAGCTTTACATCAGGATATTTGGACAAGGACAAAAAATGAGGATGTAACTTGTAGGTAAGAGGAAGGTCATCTAAGGATCAGATAAATGAACAGACAATTGCATCACACAACACAAATCTTAACAAGCAACTGCAGAATTTTAGCCAGATAAGTGAAATAAATATGGATTTTAATACCCTTTAAAAACATTTTATCTAGTCTCCTAGTTTTGCTTTCAAGTAAGATATGGTAGCATTGATTTGCTTATTAATCTCCTTCAAAAAAAAGAAACCAGTTGCCTGGTAAGTGAAGCTTCTTGCTGAGGTCAAGCAGCATGGAGAGGAAAGGACAGGCTTGTTTAAAGTTCAACACCACTATCACACCAAGTTCAAACACATAAATAAATAAGAGATCACACACTTGCAACACAGTTTTCCTAGAAAGCCCCCTGCTAATTCAGCACTGCCCGGGCACTCTGAACAGGCTGTGGCACAGAGGGTTTGTGACACCAGTCAGCTGCTGGGAGCACGGAAATAACCCCCCAGGAGAATGTAAACTGGGCATGACTGCCCTATTAAATCATATCAACACATGGCAAAGTGGGCTCACTTTCCCCAGGCCTGCGTTTAGCACAGCTCACAGGTATTATAGATTGTCTCTCAGCACTGACCAGTTCCAACATGCCTCACTGGAGAGGCTTTGAAAGCAAATCCTGCAATCCTTTATTGCATCCACTTCATCCTGGGCGATAACTGAGCTCTGTAAATGCTCAGTGAAATACCTGCACCTGAACGGCTGTCAGGGCTGGGCTGTGTACCTCCAGAAAGCCACCCACTGACGTCACTTCAAACTTCAACTCTGTGTTTATTCTGCCTGTTCCCAGAAGGAAGGCACTGCTGTCAATAAACCACAGCAATACTGCACAACTCAGCTGTTCAGATCCTCGTACTGCTTCAATGTCTGCAACGGGAAATTGCTGATTTTTTCATTCTTTTTTTTTTGAATGCTGCAGCAGAGCCAGGGAAATCAATGAGCTAAACTTTAGTATCAGGTTAAAGAATTACATGAGACTTCTCAAATTTCAGTAAGTTCAAAATATAGTTTGTCCTTGAAATTTATGACCCATAACAGAAGAAGTTCAGAGCTGCTGGCAGGAACACTCAACTTCTGCTGTTTTGTAGTCATGTACTCACTGCCAAAACAGGAAACAACTGAATGGAGTGTCAGCGTAAGAAAACAACTCAAGTTCCCTTCTTCTTCACATCCATCTCTGCTTTTCCTCCCAGATACTCCAACTGCTCCAGAAGTGCATCTTGAACATCATTGGAAGGATAGAGACTTTTGAGAATGCAAAATGGCTTTTTCTTGACAGCTGTTGTGCAAAAGCAGAGCTTTGCTATCTGTATCATCAAATAAAGTCAGTGCCAGGAAACAAACCACACTGTCATTAGAGTGTCAAGAGATTCTAACTCAGCTGCTCTTCTCTAAGAAAAATAACCACCGAGATGAGATCCAGATCTTGATTTGCCTAAACATCAGGGGTCTCTACATAAAGAGTTTTGGTTTAACCTCATCACAAATAGACTGGTGCATCCGACAGAGCAGCTATCCACATAACTCCTAAAGGAATTCAGTCTGCATAGCAAATCCAGACCTTAATTTGTTTGCAACGGGTTTTGTGTGAGTATAAAAATGTATCATTGCCGGCCTGTATGGTATTCCAGGCTCCACAGACGGATCACTGTGGTTATAAACAGTCTTGCTTTCCTAGTTACCTAATATTTTCATTCTGACATCTCACAAGCCATCTAAGAGCATTATAGTTTTTGCAGAGCTACACCACCAAAAAAACAAAACAAAACCCAAGGCTTCATAGGCTTCAGAGAGGAAAAAAAGACATAAACCCTACAAATGCCAGAATACAAGGGAGGTATGAAAAACACTTCTCACACCTTTCCTGTGCTGCATAAACAAGGTATTTTCTAGAATTTAGACAAGCTGCAAATTACATGTTTCAAATTGGAAACAAAAGGACAAGAGATGCCCCCAGCTGCAGATAATTTACAGTTTCTCAAAGGGATCTCTGGCTTCACAAAATAGGAGCCATGAAACAACTTTTTATCCATACTCACTGAGAGTCCTCTACTCTCTTTCTGAGATACTCTGCTGACAACCTCAGTTAATATTAAGAAAGCAAGACTGTACTATCTCCCCAAAATCTTGCATAATTCATTATCACCATTTAATCTTATCGTAAATGAACTAATTTGATTAAGAAGGTTAAATAAGATAACCCAGTGTAAGTCTTGCTTTCTCACCAGAAAACATGTTGCAGGTCTTAAAAGTTGAACAGATCTTTATATATTCTTTTTCCTTTTGTCCCAGTGCATGCCTCTGCTCCAAGACTCTTGGCTCTGGACACATCCTGCTCCTCTATTCACTTGGGCAGGCTGGCACAGTGCCCACTAAAAAAACACAAATTTGCAGAATATCTGGCCTTACCGACAGCTAAGAAGGAATCCAAAAGGCCCCCGCAGAACCAGTTATTGTACCAGCAGAGAACATTATCACCATCTGCCTGAGGAGATCCCAGGCAGTTGTTTAGCACGGAATCTACTGTCACAGTTGAAGGCCCCTAAATCAGTTGCGAAGACAATTAATCTGCTCCCCTAATGAGCTGTGCCAGCACTGCTGCAATTAGCAGGAGCATGCAAACACAGAACAACTTTCTGGGCTCCATGAGTAATATCGCAAGTGAGTCTGAAAGCAACCAGCCCTGGGTATTTAAGTTCCACTCTGCCTACTAAGCCTCGATTAAGTTTTTTAAAAAGAGCCCTCACTTTAGATTAAGACATGCACTTCAAATGCACTGAGCTACAACCGAAACTTGTCTGTGGTGTTTGTGTCCTTTCACCTTTTCCTGGAAAGTCTGTTGACTAAAAGCCAAACCAACAGCACAGCACTTTAGCTGTTTGACAGACAAACACCACAGTCATTTCACTCAGGACAAATATTTTAAAGAAACTAAATATGATTGCAAATGTTCAATTTATTTTTCACAAAAGAAAAGTCAACATTCATGCAGTTGTCGCACCAGCAGTTTAAACTCATTCAGTTGCAGAACTAGGACTAGAACTAGGATTAAGTTTAAACTCATCAGCAGTTTAAACTTAATCATTTTTAATCCTTTTGGAGATCACATGAGTTAAACATATCTAGGTTGCTAACTGGCACCTTAAAAATACTGGTCATGAAGACAAACAGCTGGACAAGTCCAATATTCCCCATCTACAGTGACATCTGCTCATCCATGACACGCAAACTTTGCTAAAGTACCAGAACTGTCAGAGAAACAAAGGCAGTTTGCATTTCCCAAGTGATCTCAATTTTGTCAGGATCATTTTCAGCTGCAGGTACCATACAGGATGTTCACTGCCGAGCACACAGCAGGACTGGCAGGCACAGAGCTCACCAAGCTCAGCCTAAGGAGCTCTGCAGTTCAGCTCTGCTGCAGGGTGGCCAGAGGCAGCTCCACGCGAGGTGTGCTCAGAAACATGGCCCGAACAAGCTCCAGCCACCTCCCTGTTGTTATGAAATTATCCATGAAAGCACAACACAGAGCACAGGGTGATTCCCCAGCCCCTGCAGCTGCTGTGACACACGGATCGTGTTCCCTCCCCAGGACAGCACATGAGGGGCTGCCAGCACAGCCCAGCGCTGCTGGGAAAGGAGCCCAAGGAAAACGCAATGTTCCTAAAGCACTCCCCAAACAACACACCTGGCAACACAACCTCACCAACTCATTAGCTTTCCCTCTCGTCCCTAATTGACACTAATTAGGGAGCATCCATGAAGCACCAGGGAGGTTGGCCAGGAGTAAGGCTGGGACTCCCTCAGGTACCTCCAAAACACACAAGACCTGAGCAACACCTGCGGTGTGGCTAAAACTTCCAGCTACTACAAACATCATCTCTCCTAAATCCATAATTTTGATTATCCAGTAGAGATAAAAAAATTATTTGTCAAGCTTTGGGACATTTTTATAGTTCTAATCTTCAAGGCAATCTTAACAAGTCAGAGAAAGAAAAGGTTTTTTAAATGGTTCCCCAGTGATGAGGTTGGGGTTTCTTTCAGTTTGATTTCATATCCATACATTTAGCACTAGGACAATTCCCTGAAAGGAATGTGATTCCCTGAATAAGATAGCAAGGATGTTCAGCCCTGGATTTAGCAAACAGGACAATGCTTCTCACACTCCTCAATTGTGCAGCACTGCTTCACTCACAGAGAGCTGAGGAGGTTCCAGCAGAGGAAAACAGACACCTCTCCTCAAAGGTGCCACTGACTAAATTAAAGGGGTTACCAGTAATGAAGACCAAAGAAATTTACATTATTACTTGAAAACAGGAAATAATCTGACCTCAGAAACTCTGGTTGGTGCTCAAAACAAGTATTACAAACTAGGTGGAATGAGGGATGTCTACAAAGAGACAATGTGAGAGCAAAAACCTTCACCAATATCAGAGGGGCCTGACAGAACCACATGCGCCTGAAAATAGAAAATCTGAGTTGTCAAAGAGCTCCAGACTTATTTACTTATCATGCTACTTACAAAACCAACAGCTTGACTTGGCACCTCACAACACCCCCCAAAACCACAGTGAGTAATAGGGGAACCAGGAGACTTTGTACACCCCAGGACTTTTGATCAATTCCTTTTCGTTACGCTGGTAACAATTCACAAAGACATCAGCATTTGCCAAGGGAAAAGATGGGCTGGTTGTGAGAACGTGCACACACATAATCCTTTGCTCATCAGAGACTCAGAGCTACAAAAATATACTTCTAGGGTTTACAAAGCAAAATACCATACATTTTTTCACATCACTGCCATTGTCCTTTGAATACCCTAATGTCAAGTTTGTTGTTGTCATTACATTCCAAAATAAACATCTGTCTTCTTGGCCTGCTAAAACATGAAAGGGTTTCAATGAGAAAGAGATCTCATTCTAGCGCAGGGATTTTGATTTGCTCTCTCTCTTCCAAACAGCCACTCGTGTCCTCCCTGAGGAGCAGCACCAATGCCCCAAGGAAGCCCCACTAAGGACAGCAGCAGATTCCTCTTGGTTGCTGTAAGGAACACTCTTTGTGTTCTCCAATGGATTGGTTCCCAGCTGGGATGCTCCAGCTCCTCAGGTTTCTCAGTGAGCAGTCAGTGTTCCTCACTACCAATCCTGGGATCCAACCCTTCTTTGGACCCAACTGCTGTGCTGGGACAGCAACAAAAAGAATTCTCCTTTCAGAAGGAAGGCCATTTCTTGGGCAATTCTTTAAGGCTCTTGTAAGAATGCTCTTCCCTGGCTCCTAGAGGCAAGGGAAGAAAGCTTCAGATGGGCTCCCCTATCCTTCATTAGCACCATGGGAAAAAGAACTGGCCCTGGAAGGGAGCACCACTCAGAGCCATGGGAGCCTGGCCTGGGAATCCTGCATTCTTCTTGCATTCCTGGTGAGAAACTCCTAAATACAAAAGCACTTCTAGATTAACTCTCAATGGCCTATTTTCCATGATGACACAAAGCCGGAAACAAAAGGTTTCTGACTTAGGAATCAGAACTTCTGGAGTTTGCCTCTTTTTTATTTTCTTGATTTGAGTTGGTTTGAAAGCCTCTTACCATCATGAAAACAGGACTTTGTGAAAACAGAATATATTTGCAAGCCTTGTTTTCTACGCCCATCACTGACTAAAACTAAATTTAGATCTTACAATGTGTAGGAGAGAGTAAGCAAGCTATTGGTGTTCACAAGCAAATACGAATTATATTGGTTTTGCTTTAATACTTACCTGGAGTTAAACGAGTTATATATGCATTTAGAAAGTACAGCCACTTAAAGCACTTTTAGACACAAACTTGCCATATGCTATGTTAAAATTAGACTGATTTTTTTTAAGCAACAAATTCATGCGCAAAGTAGGTCTATTCAGTAGACACAGATTTTGAGGAATGGTTTTTCTCATCCAGTAATCTTTGCAAAAAGTTCCAAACAAAGCTTAGTAGAAAAAAGAAAATATTTCAGAATGTGATTTTGAAGCTGTCTTCACAATATCTCACAGAACTGCAAACTCTTTGATCGATTCCAATAGTAATGGACTGTTTGCACTAAAAATGCTTATTGTCAGGGTGATAAATACACAACAATATATTTTTTTTAGAAGTAATAACATTGGTACCATTGAAAACTAGAGACTTTGTAAGCTGACTAAAAATAGTAATTTGAATTCCTAGCTTAGTCAGCTTGGCCAGAAACAGCTGTGTTCACTGTAACCTCTAATTAGTTTGCATATTATAAGAGCCCCAAAGATTTTTTCCCCTCTCCAAAACCTACTAAATTAGCCTTCACAGCACAATGCTGTTACCACACCAAATGCAACAGAATATTCAGGCTTTAGAAACTTCCCATTATTCCTTCTGAAACATTTCATTTATAAAGGCACATATTTGACAAGGTAAAGACAATGTCCCCTCTATCTGGAGCATTCAGAAGAGCCTGCCTTGAAAGGAAAAGGTCCAGTTCCCAGCTGCTTCAGATGAGAAAGAAAGGTCTCGGTTCTAACACAAGTAAACTGTTCAATACTCTGAAACACTGAGCAACTACAGTCAAATTTAAAGCAAATTTAGTTTTCCTCATGGTTAAGGGGTGTCCTTTGGCATAAATTATTTCATTCACACTGGGTACTCCAGTAGGAATCTAAAAGCTAAACTGAACTTTCTAAGGTATATGCAAGTGTTAATGAAATAGTCAATGGGACACATGCTCAGACCACGGCAGTGTTATTTTTCCATTTAGAATATCATGGGACAAGCAACAGCCATATTTCCAACTTTCTACTAACTCCACCAAAATTCTCCAAGTTCTAAAGTTGGATGTAGAGGAAGTACTAAAACACAACAAGAAAGGAAATGGAGGAATTGTTAAATAGGAAATGGTGAACTCTGCTTTACCTATTAAAAAAAATCATCATCTACATCTTATTCAGTGGCAAACTTCATTTCCTTGAAGACTGTGCACTGCTTTACTGGTTTTCTTGAGATGCAGTTTTTAAGTAGGACGTGTGAGGGGGGTAAACTGAATTTATTTAGTATCAGAAACCCCGTGCATTCAAAATGATGAACCATACGTCACACAGGTACCAGCTTCATAACATAAATGGGTCTCCCTCCTGCATTCTGTTTGTTCCCTACAATTAAGGGTGCAAAACTGAATTCCAGCGAGTTCTAATCTACGGCAAAAGAATGTTTCACTGTGTTGGCCATTAGTAAGCAGACAGGCAATGGAACTGGATTCATTCTGCCAAAGCATGCTCATTACACTATTACTAAAAGCTTTTTATCATTTCTAACCTAACAAGATTCCAAGTGTTTAAAGAGAATGTACAATTAACAGGATTGCACAATGCAGGTTCATGCCTCTGCATGCAGGGAAAGGTCAAACTCGAGCTTTGCTCCTCCAGCAGAACCAGCAAACAGTTGGGCTTTGCTTTTCAGCACACTGCCCAAATCCCTCTTTGGGAACTTGAAGTAGCTGTAACTACTTAACTACCATTGCCAGAGAGAAGTTTAAAGTATCGTTCCTTAAGAAAGACTTGGACTGAAATTGAAGAAACTTGCTGGATTACAAATTTGCATGAACAGCTTGTTGCACTTGGGATCTGTTTAACATGGCGGTATAATAACAGATGCCCACTTCACTGTATTTAGAATATTCAAATTTGGAAAGGAAAATTGTAGTGATGATTAAAAGCATACTGAATTCACTGAATGGTGCAACCTAGAGGTTGCCAAGCTACTGCAATGCACACAAAAACCTGCTGAGAACAAACAGTACTGCTGAAAACAGATGTTAGATAAAGCAGAATTAGGATACTCCTGGTTTTTCACATGACTGTCTAATTTGTGTTTAGGAAAGCAATCTAACTCAGGTTAATATTAAACCTTGCAGCATTCTGAACCTGAGCTGCTTAGCTCCCAGTCCATGGCCCAAACACAGCTCTGGGATAAGTCAAACTGAGCTCCCATTTGCCCACCCCACACGTGTCCCCAGCTGTGTGACTGGCGTGCCATGGCAGGGCTGCACATTGGCAGGGATGGAGACAGGACACACTGTCCAGCTGTCCAGTTGGCAGGGATGGAGACAGGACACACTGTCCAGCTGTCCACCTTTCACACAGCTCTGGGACAGGATGGCCATACACCTCTGCTCTGCACCAAGGTTTAACAGGAGAAGCTGCACGTAAGAGCACAATGTTTACACAACTACTTCCAGAGTAGTAAACTGCTTGGTAAGAGAGAAAAAGCCAATGTGCTCTTTGGAAAGAGAAACTTAACCCTTAAATACTTACAGCAGAATTGCAAATGTGTAAGAAAATCCACCTATGGTCAACAAGCCTGGGAACTGGTGGAAAGACAACCCCTCCCATAACCTCAAACCAGCCAATCTCATATGCTAAAATATACTCAGTATTTTTAGTTCTCCAAGTTGCAAAGCAATGCTTCAACACATTGACAGAACCAATCCTGTGTTAATAGAGGATGTTTCAACTGTCACCACAGGGACAGAGAGCTTTCACATCCAGCTGTACAGGACATCTTCTCATCTGAAAGCAACTGAGCGTTTATAAAAACAAATGTCAGTGTTAACAGGGACATCACATAATCAAGGTAAATGCTCACAGACATCCCACTGCAGCACAGATTAGCACTCTGCACTCCAGCACATGAAAAAGACTGCAAAACTTGACAAGCCAGGCCTTCAAAGGACTGCTGAATGCTCCCCATGCTAATGAAACAGACTGCAGAGTGGGAGTCAGCTGCGTGGATCTGATGAGATAAACAGTTTTGCCACTTCATACATCTACTCATCCTGCTAGTTTCAAATAATTAATTCTGAGAACACCAACTGATTTAGCAAAGCCAAGCTACCCTAACAACTTGTACCTCTTACAGTGGCAGTATCCTCTGTGGAAACACATGACTCGATTACTTCCAGCACTCCTTGCCAGCCCAGACAGTGCTGCACTGAACCCACCACACCCCAGGCTCCACCAGACTCTTGCTCATCATGTTCCACTTCCTGCCAGCTGAAGCCAGTTATCAGCTGTGACTAACCATGCTTTATCACTCGATGTCTACCTCAAATCCTCATTTGCAGTCGTGGCACAGATCTGAAACACTTACATTAAAAGAATGCTAAAAAAATGCAGTAAATATCTTTAAATAAACCCTTCACACCTATCACATCCCTTTCCAATCCCCATCGTCCCAAAAAACTGCTACACCAAAGGCTTTTGAGCACTGATCCACAAATAGAGGTTATCAACTATCAATCACACACAAGTGCTGCCTCTTACATCAACACTGCTGAGGGCAAAGCATTTTTAGGTTGCATTATTCTCCTGTAAATATTTCAAGACACAATTTTGCCTCTAGAGAGTTTTATATGCAGAACACATTGTTAGCGAAGACTTTGGTAAAGAAAACCCAAAAGATGCAGATGTTATTACATGAGAGCAATAAATGTTGGAGTGCTTGCTCCTAACTGGGGAGCAGTATTAACTTCTTCAGCTACCCTTAAAACATAACAAGCACGTAACAGTTTTACCACCCCAAATTTCATGTGGTAGAGCACTGAGCAGGCAGAGCAGCAAACAGGGAATTTCCTGCTGTCAGCCAGTCAGTCACAGAGAATTATCTGTACACTGGGTGGTGTGGGTGACCAAGCAAAGCCTTGCCTGATGGCCTTGGCTCCCAGGGGAGGCTCCCGATGGTCAGCTTTACACAAATGATAAACATGAAATCAATCACAAATAAGACATAAGTCAGTAGTTTCCATGAAACCTTTCTGCTCTGTCTGCTTCCTGACAGGCTCTAAAAAGACTGGTAAGATTAGACCTTCCCACCAATGCTTTCATGTGGCCTAATAAACCCAGGAACTTTGCAGCTGTAAAGATTTCACATATTTTCAACCTCCTGTTCCAATCTTTCACCTCTTCTGAACACCAGATGAGTGTGATGGATGCAGAGAAGCACCAGAAGCTGGGGGTCCCCCTGAAAACAGCCCTGACCTGCCCTGGTCATGAAATACTTGAGGCCAATTCTGAGAAAGTTTCAGTACTGGGAATGGAAACAAAGTACAGGCTGTAACACAGTTCTTGCTCATAACATCTCACAGAGACCAAGAAGTTCTAGGTAGCAACCTAGACTCACTGTGAAAATTCTCCATTAACAGAAGTTTAAGAAAGAAGTGACAGCATTTAGTTCCAACTTAAACTCCTAAGGAAATAGACAAAAACATTTTCTAGAGCTGGGGAGCTGCCCACCCCACTGCCCCTTTATAGGGTAAAACACCCCATTTCTCTTCCACTTCTGCAAGTATTTGGAAATCTTGTCACATGTATTTGCATTTTAGCTGTTTAATAAGCTATATAGTATTTTTCCAGTTCTTGTTCCAATGACCCACCCTTTCCTTCTTTCCAAAAGAAGTTCCTCTTACTAAAACCTCTTGCTCATGTCAGAGCTCTATTTTTCCTGTAGCCCCCATCTTTAGTCATTGATGGCTGTGCAAATCTTAAGAAAGGACATACAATTCCACACAGGGATGGCAGAGATTTAGTTGTACTTCAAGCAGCTGCAATGACTGGACAGAAGACAGTGGAAAAAACAGGCCCCACAGAGTAAAATGGAATTGAGTCTTCTGAACTAGCATGGGTTATTTTTCCTGTCAGAAAAAGGAAGTATACTCTTCCTTAGTCAAAGATGCATTTTTAAAATAGATTTCACATTTTACTTCCTGCCATCACATTAAAAGGTCACGCTGTTTATTCTACTGTAACCTGTTACTGTGGGATCAGGAATGGTATAAACAAGCAATTCTCATTGGAACGTGCACAAGGGAAGAAGGTTATGAGAACATTCCTCTTTATGTGCAGAACACTTGTTCCATATAAATATAAAGAATCTGAGAAACAGAGTGTCTTTTGTAGGATGGCTCTCAGCATCAAGTACTACACGAATCAAGTACTTGACAGAGGCAGCATAAAATTCGGTGAACTTCAGATACAAGAAAAAGCACCTGACAGATCACAAATATAATAGCTACTTTAAGTTCAGAATAGTACTATGTAGTAGCATTTTTAACAAGCAATTATTTTAGTACATGAAGTACAGAGAGCTTTCAGCCCACAGGGGAGGGTTTCCTCTGTCTGCAGCGAGGTCTGGCCAGCTCCACACTCACCCCTGTACCCCACAGAGGTCTTTCTGTAATTGCATGGACTGGCAGAATACAAAACCTGCCGCATTGTTGCTTTATTTTCTATTTCTACTGATGTCAAAACTGTTTTAAGCTTCTAAGGAAAAGAAAAAGACAGCACCGAACAATACAAATCTGATTAAATGATCTCTTCACAGCAAGTGAAACAGGTAAATCTTCACCACTGATCTCTTCACCCTCAGTCTGAAGGTAACTTTTGACCCCTTAAACTACAAAGCATCCACAACAACCAAGAGCTGAGACAACTGTGGATCTCCCTAAAGGCCTGGATCCTAACAGCAGGAAACCAAATATTCCACACACAAAGTAGGAATCAAGTTTTAGTTCCTAACAATGGAAACAGGCTTCTAACACAGGTACCAGTATCCTATTTAGGTAGATCACATATGGGACTAATGTTGGATGCAGCAGAAAGGGTTTGTTTATTCCTCCATGAAAGATATGCCTAACTAGGAGGTGGAACTGTCCAAATATTTTTTCATTCCAGAGATTAACAAACCAGCAACTAAATAAGATACATTTTCAGCATTAATGGCACCAAAAGAATTCTTCCTAAAAGGATAATGTAACTTACCACACCAGCAAGGACAGAAACTCGGTAGGAAGGGAGTATCCTCCTCCAGTGACACAAATCACTGGAGAAAAACATACAGCATACACACACAGTTTGGGAGGACTCACATCTCACTTGGTGCTGATGATAAATGTTTTAAGTTGAAAAATACAAAGACTAACAGTTAAACCACAGATCTCTGGAGTAAACTGGATTTATGTTGCTTTGGAGCAGTTGTCCTTTACCAATTTGTTACTCCACTACTTACAAATGCAAACCTCAGTCATTTACTGAAACATTTATCAGTCCATATTCTAGGACAAAGTACTGGCCATGATGACAGCATATGGAAAGTAAACCTACAGAACTAAAAATAAGAAAAAACAGAATTAAAAATATTTCTAAAAGTTTCATATTATGCCAGCTCACTTTCCTTCCCAACAAGGACATGAATTTTTCACTGCTGTTCCATGAACCTGCTTTCTTAACTGCAGAAAACTCAACCCAATTTGAAAGCAGATCAGCTATCACTATTAGCAGAATCACATGCATTTCCAAGAATCACTTTTACCAGTTTTTCTTGGTATACTGTGACAGGCAAGCTGTTGAATCTTAGCTGTATTCTGCGTGGGTGAGAGAAAAAGCACATCTAAATTCACAGGGTTTGGTAGAAAATGAACTGGAATTTGTACTACATGATCTACAAAGTGAACACACAAAGGCATTTGGATGCTCTATCAAAGTGCCTCTCCCAGTCAAACCAGCAAGGGCATGTCTCCTGGCACCAGAAAGAAAAAAAAAAACACCTCTTTTGCAAATCAGCATGAAACAAGTTGACCAATGACTAAAAAAAGCCCAGCAAACCTCAATGGGCAGCACTGCAAACATCCCAGCTCAGAGATCAGATCAAGTCTGTGTTCCTTATGAACACGGCAGAGAAGCAATCACTCAGTGAGGAATCACTGAATGTCCTCAGGTATTTAATGAGGCTAAATTCACACTTCAAACAGGCATTTAAGTTATGCTAGTGACACTGATCTAAAACCTGATAATTCTCATGTTTACAAGAAAGTTGCAATGATATTTCAGCATAAGCCACAGCTTACAAAGTCTCAGCTAAAGAGAAACCTTGGAGAAAGTCCATTTGCAAAGCAAGTATTACAGGGAAAGATTTAATTTAAATGTTTAGTTAACTATAGGCTGAACTGTTATTTCAAACCTACCCAGCATATTTAGAAAGCTATTTTAGTTTGAAAAAATATTTGATCTACCACTACCACATTTTATTCTCTGCTTACAAGGGCTATTTCTATTTGAATTTACCATCATTTGGAATGTGGCCAACACTGCTTTATCCTTTAGTTTCCATCTATACATCTGTGTCTCCAGCACAGTGAGGAGACATAATACATGGAAGAACACACCAACAAGATAAACCCCTTCCAAATATGCTCAGAAGCAGGTGAGTACTGTGTGCACATTGTATAATTTCTAAATTTTTAGCAAATGACAACCATAACAGGCTCCATTTCTTTATGTTCTAGCTCCAGCAAGGCTATCACAGAATCTCTGGGTTCAATTATTTAGAAATTAAACTCGGCAGAACAAGCAAGAGTAAGTGGCTCAGCAGCTTTATAAACTGGGACTTTCCCAATCTCAAATCTAGACACAAGTGGTGCTGATCTGAGAAAGGCAGCAGCAAAACCCAACCAATGCAGCAGAGTGCCCCGAGCCAACCCCAAAAGCACAAAAGGTACCACCACCCACAGCTGAACAGCAGCTCTGCTTTCCAGGGAGGATCCTGACTTTGTGAGCCGAGCAGAGTGCCCTGAGCCAGCCCCAAAAGCACAAAAGGTTCCATCACCCACAGCTGAACAGCAGCTCTGCCTTCCAGGGAGGATCCTGACTTTGTGAGCCGAGCAGAGTGCTGAACCAGCCCCAAAAGCACAAAAGGTTCCATCACCCACAGCTGAACAGCAGCTCTGCTTTCCAGGGAGGATCCTGACTTCGTGAGCCACACTTTGCTTCTCCATCACTCACCCTGCACATGTGTAGCAACACTCAGTGACTGTACAGCACCACAAACATAGAATATCTTTGGCTTATTGAAGGAACAGAGAGACTCCCTGCAACTCTGAGCTCTAAACCAGCTTTCCATAACCAGAGCCAATCACGCTAAGCCTTGAATGAATCAACAGAGCACGGATTAAGCAGTGGCAAGGCACTGCATGCAGAGACCTGCAGCTCCAACTGGCAGAATAAAGCAGAAAGATGCATTTATAATAAGTCATGCTCATGCCACAATCTATCTGCTGCTTAGCACCAGGGCAAAGGACTAACCCAAATGCTTTCAGACTGCAGCCTGCACACTTGGTGCAGCTTATAAACCAAAAACACTTGTAGAGCTTCCTGTTCACTGACTTTAAATACAAAACACAACCACACTGCTACCAGTCTGCAGGGTCAACCATTTCAGTTTACTTTCAACATCAAAATCCATCTACATAGTGTACAAATCTTTTTCCAGAAACAGTGAATACCTAAAAAACTTCCCATGCCTTTTTCCTCCTGACAGAGGGACATCCAAAATGTCCATGATACCTTTCAATCTTCCTCTCATAATCTGAGTGAAGTTTATTAATTTCCCTAATTTGTAGTATTTTAGTCTAGCTTAGAGAGGTTTGGAAAAACTAACATTTACATTAATATTTGTTTAAAAGACCCTCCAAAATTCAAAAAGAAACTGAGAACAGTTACATGTCTCTTACAGGCCTCAATCCCAACTCCAACTACAGTTCAGCTTTCCAAAGCACAGTTATTTCTGTTTTCAGGATACTCTCTTCCAAACCTGCTTGAAAATCTAAATTATATCCAGTTCTTTCTTATTATATTTTCCCCTAACTATTAAAAGAAGAAAAGAGTGCACATTTTAGTTTCATTTTGCTACCTTCACATGGAAAACTCTGCATGAGCTGTCCCCAAATATATGCTCTGCCTTCATCCATGCAAATGGGATCCCCACTTGAATAGCACATCAGTAAATAATTCAGAGGTATTTTTACTGTTCCTGATAAGCACATCAAAGTTAATATCATTGGCCAACATATCTAGTTTATATAAACACAAGAAGCAACTCTACCTGTATTTGAGGGTTGTGTTTTTAAGATAATATCTCATTCTATCACCCCATGAAAGAAGTTAGAAACTAAAATATCTCCTAAAGTTCTGGGAGACTTCTGCATGTAAAATTACTATGAAAATTGATACTGAGCAAATGACAATTTAGTGTTGCTTTGATATTCTGGACAAATAGCTAATTTTCTTCCCTGCTCTAAAAGCCTAAGCTGTGCTTTCCTTAGCTCTGGGGTATGGGTTTTTTGTTGTGACATCTCCAGAGTGAATGCTTTCCATTCCAGTAGATACTTCTAATGATATTTATGCAGGCTACATATCATTCACTTACCCCCAAGCATTTGTTTTCTGTTGTACACCTTTACCACAGCTAGCACATGGTAAACCTCACATCCCTTTAACTTACTGTTTTATGGAAGAGGACTTTAAATTGAATGTCCTTTCTCACGCTTATATTTCTCTAAAATACAAGCAACAGCCAGAACCTGAGCACTTCTTTTTTATCACTTGGATCCCTGAACAATCTCCACAGGAGCTCATGGCTCATAGTTCTTGTAGCAAGTAAATCTAGGGGAAAGTAAGGGATAGAAATAGGTATGAATGACCAAAGAAACATTAAAAAAAAAAAAACAAAACAAAACATGAAGAGCTTCATCACTGTTCATGCTGTTCTGAGCAGCTGTACAGAGAATGGTTCCACTATCTGTGCAGTGTCCAAGACATGGCTGTCACAAAATCACCTACACAAGATCTTCATTTTGAGTTTGTGTCCCCATCCTGTGATTAATTGTGCTGAAAAGAGAAGGTAATCTAAATTCTGTCCTTTCACAACTGTACTATCATAGCTGAACACAGCTTCCGGTCATCCAAAAAAAAGAAGCATGGACAATTTTAACCCTTTTAAGTCATGTGGCAGCCAGACAAGTCTCCCTGTGGCCACACTGTTCTGTCTATTGCTAATTCCTCCTGGAGATGCTGCACACTGCTGTATCTCCAGATAACACAGACAAGGAACACGAGCAGGTGACTGCTAGCAAGCTACATACGCTTCACCTGCAATACTGGTGAACATTTCTGGATTTCAGCAGTTACAATCGTAACACTTAGGTACTATAACCTGTGGTACAATTATCTTGGGGGAAGACATTTTTCTGCACCAGTAACATTCATTATTCTACTTACTGCATTCTCCAAGCAGAACTGGCATTGCAGGAAAACTGCTTTATTAATGTCACAGCTCAGACACCAAAAGCACAGATTATAGAGAAGTACATTGTTCTTCCAGATGTACATGACCTGCCAAGTTGCCATTTTCAACAGCTTACTTAAAAGCAGGATACAGTTGAGAAACTGAATTTCATGTCATAGATGCACATTTACTAATCAATCTTAGGGAAAGAAAAGAAAGTAAAAATCCACCCCCTGTGCTTGTCAACAGTTGGATGCAAACCAAAGAATCACTTTAGTCCTTTTTTTTTTAATTGAATTTTAGTGCTCAATCAAAGCTCACGCTGTGCTACAGTTTTAGCAGGCTACTGAGTCATATCATTCAAAGAAAGTAGGACAAAAATATCACTGAATGCCAATCCCTCATTGAAAATGGGCCATTCCCTCATTCGCCTTAGATATTTCACTTCTGTAATTAAATTGTACCTGTAGAAATGTACCCCTTCCATTACAAAGCTCTATTACTCAAAATCATTTCCTGAGCACTAAAACTGCAACATACCAAAGCATCCAGAACAGTTCAGCAAAAACGTAACGTCATATTTCCACATGACTTTCAACTGATACAGCCAGCAAGCACTGACACTCTGCAGGGAAGGAAATGTAGAAAATGGACCTTCTGAAAAGCACGAACATCATTTCATGCTTATTCTCTAGATGCTCGACAACTGAAGATGCTCACCCTGAAAGCTATTACTGTTAAAACTTGCCTGCTGTGGTTCCGAAACTGGAGTCCATTGATTTCACTTTTATACAACTTCGCTGCTTCTCTCAGCAGCCTGTTTCCAGGAAATGGACACTGAAAGGAACCAAAGCTCAACGTCTATTGCAAACATGAACTTCAGCTCATTCATTCATGAAATACACCAGCCTAAACGTTCAAATGGATGTTACAGCAATGCTGTAACTGACTGAACACATCCACCCAGTCATTCATGTATTTCAGCTTCTCGTAAATTTCCTTTTAGATAAGGGTGTGAAGAACTTCTAAAGATAAATGCACTAATTTCTGTGGCTTTTATGCCAACCTGGATCCAGTAGGCAAATACTGTCGCAAGCATTCACGTCTGTCACACAGTTTTAAATATCACCAAAAAAATTAAATGCAGTAAACGACACTTGTGCTAGCTGCACAAGTATTACTAACACGCTGTTTCAGGCTCTGTTCTATCAACAAGGTGACTGAAAAGCTAAATGCATTTGATGCCCCCATCACTGCTTTTCGGCTCAAACCCAAAGACAAATCCGACGGATTCAGCGCCCCGCGGCCCGGGAGGGGCAGCTCTAACAGTACCGAGGGCTGATGTCCCCGCGGGGCTCCAGCGGCCCCGGGCGAGCCGAGGATGTGAATGTGAGAGCGGAGCTCCAGCGCCGAGCGGGGCTGCCCAAAAACCGGGCCCGCGGCCCCCGCCCCGCTCTGCTCGGCTCTGCTCAGCTCGGCTCAGCCCTGCCCGCGGGGTGCCCGCACGGCCGGGGGTTCCCGTGCCCCTCTGCAGCCGCGGGAGCGGCGTCGGCCGAGCGGGGAACGAGCACCGGCAGCGAGGGAGCGGGGGCGGCGGGCAGCGGTGTCCACGCCGGGCAGGGCAGGGCAGGGCAGGGCCAGCCCTCGGGGCTGGGGCAGCACCGGCAGCATCGCGGAGAGCGGGAGGCGCCGGGCAGAGCCGGGGCACAGCCGGGGCACAGCCGGCCGGGCGCTGCCCCTCACCTGGTAGATGGCGGCCCAGCTGGCGGCCTGGTCGAGCCGCTGGAACTCCTTCTCGATCTCCATGACGGGGGCCTGGCCCCCCGCGCCGCTCCGGCAGCTCCGGCTGCAGCTGCTGCCGAGGCCGCGGCGGCTCTGCCCGGCCCCCGCCCTCCCGCTGCCGCCGGAACTGCGCACCCGCCCCGGCGACGCGACGTCCGGGGCGGCGGGAGCGGGGGAGCGCCCGCCCAGCGGGCCGGGGGACTGCGGGGGCCGGGCCGGGGACAGCGCCCTCAGCCCGGGCCGTTCCGGGGACAGTGCCCTCAGCCCGGGCCGTTCCGGGGACAGTGCCCTCAGCCCGGGCCGTTCCGGGGACAGTGCCCTCAGCCCGGGCCGTTCCGGGGACAGTGCCCTCAGCCCGGGCCGTTCCGGGGACAGTGCCCTCAGCCCGGGCCGTTCCGGGGACAGTGCCCTCAGCCCGGGCCGTTCCGGGGACAGTGCCCTCAGCCCGGGCCGCTCCGGGGAGAGCGCCCTCAGCCCGGGCCGCTCAGTGCCCACAGCCGCTGCCGCTCCCCCGCGGGCCGGGCTCGGCGCTCGCCGCTCCTTCAGCCCCCGCTCCCCGGCCCAAGCCCCGGGTGCGGCGGGCCCGGCCCGGCGGAGGGGCCGCAGGATGGGGGCGACGGCGAGGACACGGCAGAGCGGAGCCATTCTGCCCCCGGGCTGGCCTCTGCTGGCGTCTGACCGCGGGGAAGGGCTCGGGGCGGGTGCTGAAGCTCTTCATCTGCGGCAGGAGGGTCAGAAGTCTTTGCATTCTCCTGCGGCTATTTGGTTACAGAGGAAGGGCTGCAAGGAAACCGGTGGAGTGCTGCCAGAGCCTGATCTGGTAGCGCAGAGTGTTTGGATGGATGTGAGACCATGAGCTCGCTTAGATAGGCAAGAGATTCTCTCTTGCTGCCGACGGAAGATGGAGAGAGCTTTTGTTCTCACATAGTCTGCAGAATGAAATGTACTCGTGTCAGTTGCCCCAAACCCTTTGATCTGTGCCACAAACGCTGGATGGTATCTGATCATCTGTCCTCAGTGCTCGGATTCATACTCTGAAATGGCCATTACTATTCACATGCTGCAGTCCTATCCCAGGAGGTAAACCTGGCAACCTACCCCGCCTTTTTCATAAGGCCATTCACTTCCAAATGGAGTGGTAGCCTACACATCTCAGAGAGCCCACATCCTTATTCCTGGATTTGAAATCCAGATATTCCTACCAAACAGACTTAGTCATCCCAAGTTATATATCCCAAACAAATTGATATTCATTTAACAGAGTAACCTAGAAAACCAGTATATCCTACATTTCTTCATAAATCTCTGTCCATCACAGTGGCAATATGTGTGACAAGTAATTTTAAATATGTCCGTCTGGTTCAAATGATTTTACTAAATAACTGGACATTTTTGAGTGTGTAGACTATGTTATAAATGTTAGGTTTTACCTGTATATGCATGTATAAAAGAAGCAGCAGAGACACACATTGTGACTCTCATTTTGGCAAAGTGCAGCTAATTGAGCTCTCCCGGAGCCCCTGAGCTGTCCCGGAGCCCCTGAGCTGTCCCGGAGCCCCTGAGCTATCCCGGTGCCCGTGCTCTCTCCCGTGCTCTGTCCCGGTGCCCGTGCTCTGTCCCAGTGCCCGTGCTCTCTCCCGGTGCCCCTGAGCTCTCCCGGTGCCCGTGCGCTCTCCCGGTGCCCGTGCTCTGTCCCTGTGCCCGTGCTCTGTCCCGGTGCCCGTGCTCTGTCCCTGTGCCCGTGCTCTGTCCCTGTGCCCGTGCTCTGTCCCTGTGCCCATGCTCTGTCCCAGTGCCCATGATCTGTCCCGGTGCCCGTGCTCTGTCCCGTGCTCTGTCCCGCGGAGCTCCGGCGAAGGGCCCCGGCCAGAGCCCCGTCCCGGCGGAGCAGGATGTGCCGCCCGGCTGTCAGGAGCCGCTGGGTGTCACTGCTCCATCGCTGAGGAAGGAGCGCTGACACCGAGCCGAGTTTGCGGCTCCTCCGGGGCCGGGGCGGGACAGAGCTGCTCGTGCGATCAAACCAGTTTTTACACTCTTTCTTTCCATTCCTCGCTGTGACGATGTACTTTCCCACTGGCAGACTATTTCAGTCTAAGATGCATCTGCGCAGAAATTTTGCTCTGACAAAGTTTGGCTTGTTTTGTAAGATTTTCTTCAGAGACTTCTGAACTGTTCCCTGCTTAGTAGGAAGTACTACAAATTAAAAACTCCCAAAACTTACGATGCAATTTAGTGATGATTGGAATAGAGTAGGAAAAGTAATAGGAATGCCTGGGATTGGAATTGTTACAAGAAGGTGTGTTTTCATGACTTTTCCAGTCCTGGCTTGCAATGGGAAAAGGATAAATTAATCTCTGGATTTAAAACTTCAGCTGAAGCCAGAGGGGGAAATACCTGTTTACCCAGTGCTGAATTGGACTCAACTGGCTCCATGCTTTTGGATGCTTGGTATATTTAAGGTCTTAAATATGCTTCAGTCAAGAATATGGGCTAAAAAGAGCCACTTGAATCAGACATCTGTGCCCTGCAAATGTGTTCAACCCTTTAACAGATATTTAGTCCTCAAATTGTGCCTCCACACAAATGCAGAGCAGCAAAACATTTCCTAACAGCCTCTCTGAAATTTATGATCTACCTTACAAAATAGCGAAAGTTGCAAAATCTGCAAAGCATTGCAGGAAAAAATAACCCAGAAGAGATTAAAAGTATTACTGGTGACTTAGAGTCTTATAATAATGGAGCATTAGGTAAATGAAAATGTTCTTTGGTCTCAGGACACAACCCTTCTTACGCTTTGCACAGAGGAAGGCAGTCCCTTCCCAAAATAATTCCAACCTGTGCAACATGAGGCACATTGCTTTTTCTTCCCTGTGTAGTCTGATCCAGAGGTTTTGGTTTTCAAATGGTCCATTAGAACCTGGCACTTGAAATGACAGTCAGAATCCAAGGGAAAGGGTTGGACTGTGATATTCATTTCTCTTCTCAAAAAGGCAGGTACTTGTCCAAAACTCACTCCTGCATTTCATATCCTCTCTTCATCCTCCACCATTCAAAGCAACTTGATGGAGAAAATTGCAAATACACAAACTACAAATACACTCTGTGGAGTGGCAGGATCTGTGATTCCTCAGGACTCAGTGCTCTGTCAGCTGTCAGGCTTGTCCTTTAGCTTTTGGGGAAGGGATGGGATGGGATGGGATGGGATGGGATGGGATG
>VZRP01021218.1:35033-104018 GCA_013397995.1 Malurus elegans | reverse complement strand
TGTGTGTGTGTGTGTGCACTCCTGGACACCTTCTGCTGGTTCGGATCTTTTACAGCCTCCACGGGTTTGCAGGTCATGTTTAATATCCTGCTGTGGCAGGAGCAGGTTCAGGCAGAAATCTTGAATCAGAGCTGTTAATGACTGTCTCACCGTTGGATGGCACTCCAGTCCTTACTGCTCGTGGTAATCATAGCCTGGATTTTACTCATGCATAGGAATTTTAAGTCAAGTAGCTACTAAGATGAAGCCTATTTTTTTATGGCTAATGTGATAATAAAGTAAATTACACTTGCAGAGCTGGCTTTAGTTTCAGGAGGTCTGTGTTGAAATCTTGTTAGACTGTTTAGTTTTTTAAATAAAGATTTCCAAATGCAGCTGGTTCTGTCACAAGGGACTCAGGTATGATGTACTTTCTAGTGTCAGAAAAGATGTGCATGTCTATTTTACCCCAAGGCTTTCACTTACTGTTTTTTTTCCAAGTGAGATACAGTAAAAAATTCAAGTCTTGCCCGGTTTGAAAAGTAAATGAGACAGAAAAATCCTTCTGCAGGGCAAAGAAGCGTCAGTACATGGTTGGCCTTGGCAACCGCCTGCCAGGAGAGGAGGGACCTATGAAACTTTCTTCTAATGAATTATCTGAATCTTATCTGCTCAAACACTTCAGAGTTCAGGAAAAGCAGCCAAAGTCAATTTTTGCTCAGAGTGTTTAAAATGAAAAATAAACAGAGAGGAGAAGTTGTGCGTGTGCAGGAGGAGGCGTTGGGGTGGGGAATGGACAGAGTGATGGGATTGGGGAGGGAATGGTTTAACTTACACTGATTCTTCTGAAATCCTCTTGGAAATATCCATTGTTTTCTGAAATGACAATGAAATTGCACAATCCATAATTGTAGTGGAGAGCTGCTGGTGTTCTCCCTGACCTGCCAGGTAGGTGAAACAATTGTCAGTATAAATTAGAGAACAGCTGTGTCATTACTCCATGCCAGTTATCTGATTCTACAAAGCCTGGAAAATGCCTTCTGAAATGTGTTAAACAGAAACAGAGTTTTCAGGTCTTTGTCTGCTAATATTTTAAAATTCTGAACACCTCCTCCCTCCCCCAAAAAACCTCTTCACAGTGTGCACTGTTATGCTGGTCCAGACACAACAAAATCCTTGGTATTTCAGGAACATTTAGTGAACTTTCCCCCTGTCCTATCATCTGGGAAGAGGTACCTTGATGCTGCTGTCATCCAGATCTGTCTGGTGACTGAGATTAGTTATCTGCTCTGCCTCCCCTCCTCCCACCTGAATCAGGTGTTTTCAGCCCAGAACTCAAACTGCCTTAACACAGAATGGAAATGGATGGGGTTGTATTTCACTTGTAATTTCCCTTTTAGCATATTAATATCTTATTTATTGAATAGAAGGGTTTGTGTTCTTTAGTGACCTGTCACCACTGGCTTTCAGAGCTGCTATATTCCACAGGAAACTCCAAGAATGATTGTGCCTGTTTAGTGTCTTTAAAAATCAGCTACTTTCTCTGTCTGTGACATCAGGCATACCCCATATGAATCCTCTCTGAGTGCTCTTAGAAGAATTAGGACACAAGCTTTCTTTAATAAAGAAAGCCCTTCCAGCAGGAATGGATTTCTGTTTTGTAGTTGATAAAACAGGAGAAAATTTAACCAAACAAATTTATTCTGGTTCCTGTGAAAAATATTGTCTGTGAAAACATGGAACACTTACAAAATATCAACAGTTGGCTCCTATCTGCATGTAGATCAATATGAATGGGTCACAGTGACCTCTCAGGGAGCAGGTCTGCATGGCAACCAAAACTAATATGTATTTTAAGGACTAAGGTCCTTGAAAAAACAGAAAACCACCTTCACAGAGGATCTGTTCCCAACAGAATAATTTCTATACTATTTTACAGTTCGTTTCAGGGTCATTTTAGCTTTTTGTTGTTGTGGTTTTTTGTTTTTTTTCCTCAAGGAACTTTGAAGATGGAACAAGGGATTTCATTTCTGCTACAGCAAAGTATTTTCAATGCTTTCAATTAGAACATCTTGTTTTATGAGGTGAAAAATCTCTGCTGCCAGAGCAAAGTTTGAAACGCAGGAAAAGGCGGTGTCTTCATAGCAAATTGCAGTTTTTCAGTGGAGCAGCATCTCTGAAATCCATTCCACCATGCAACACTTCAGTGAATCACGAAAGTCTGGGGTTCAAAGTTTGGTTTCCTTATCTGAAATAGGAATATATAGCTAAGCTGGGACCAGCAGGGATTGAGAACTGGTTGAGAATGTTCTAGCAAAGTGCTCTTAGTCTAAAAATGCTGGTTTGTTAGAAAACGCTTGTGGACATATACTTTTTACCAAACCTTCTGAGCTTCAGATAGACTTTGTAGTGAGAGAATGCCATTCTGGAAAAGGGAGAGGTCCAGTGGTCAGTGCTGGCAGTCCCAGCTTTACCTTGTGCTTCAGAGTTGTCTTAAAGAACTGACAGTTTGAGATTTGTCTACCTGTCACAAGGGTTATGTGCTCATCCATGTTCTCCTCTTGGAAAGGATTCGGAAGATCTTCAGTTTGTCCCAGTCTGGAACATGGCTAAGTTGTGATTTTTCTCAGATATTTATTCCTGATCGGCTTTTAGTGGTTTAAACAGTAATTAAATAAATGGCTTTTAGCCTTTGTGTGGTCTTACTGTGCATCTTGGTTCCACTCTTCCTCTTTGGAATGTTTTTGTACCCTGCATGTGTTACCCAGATGAGCAGTGCCATGGGATGCCTGATCCACCTCATGGCTGTGAATTCTGGCACCGTGTCCTTGCTTAGAATAGGTGGGGCTATGCACACCCAAAACCAAAAAATGTGTGTTGGGACAATGAGACAGTTGGGGCTTGTTTGTGTTTAGGTTTGCATATTCTGCATGTAAGCCATTGATCCCAAGTAAATAATGAACAAGAGGAAATCCATTAAATAAGTTATTCAAAATATCATAGAATTTGTCAAATTAATGATTTCACAAGCAGCATCCAACTAATTGTTTTTGCAATAGAGCAGCTTTTTAGGGATTAGAGAAGATCCCAACTGTTGGCAGGCAAAATCCAGCTGAGGTGCGATCAAAATTTTGCATTAGAGTTTAAAAGTGTGGAAAATGTTGAATTGAATAATTNATTTTTTATTTAAATTTTTTGAAATTTTTTTTTTTTTTTTTTTTTTTTTTTTTTGTAATTTATTTTCTTTGTTGCTCTTGTGAAGCAGCTTTTATCAGTGCAAAGGCACAGGAGAAGGATGGATAAATGAGCCTGAGGGTGCTTGCTGTTTACCAAACAATTCAGTAATGAAGCTTTGGTTGAAGAGCAGTGGCTCAGTGAGATGTGAAGCTAGCAGAGTATCTACTACAAATTAAGAGATAAATCTGTGGCTACTTTGAAAATATTCTTTATTGCTCAAACTTGAGAGTAGTCAGTAAGAACAACTTACAAAGGAGCTGGAAAAAATAATGTTACAATTATTGTTTAAATGTTACAAGATTAGAAAACTGAAATTACTTTTAATTTCATTTCATTATGAAATCATGTCTAATTGATAGGAAATATTTTCTTCATGTCAGGGTTTTAACTCAAATAAACAGTTCTGAAGGCAGAATAAATTTTCGGTGATAATGTGACTTGAAAACAATTCATTTGTTAATTAATCAGTGTATAGATGTGGTAGCTGTAGCTTGTAGCTCACTACTGTCCCGTGGCCAGGTAGGATGGTATTTCAGCAGTGCTCAGTTTTATCAGTTGTAATTGTTAAATATGCCTATATTGCTATTGCTGATTAGCTGGTTACCTGGCTAATGAGATAACTGAGGTGTGAGTGATTTATTAGACATGGCACCCAGTTAAATATGTGGGCTTGGGGCACGGCCTTTTTTCTGTGCAGAGTGGGTATGCTGTTGTCCAGATTTGTTTCATTTCAGCTTAAGTAGTTCCAGATTTCAACAAAACACAATCTTTGTGAACTATTTCCACTTCGTATGTCCCTGATGACTGGGTATATCCAGCTGAAAAGGGATTTGGGTACTCCACTTACTAATGTTGATGGTCATGACCTGGACCAAAAGGAATTGGTGACATTGGCTTCTGGAATGTCCATGAGATATTCATGGTTCTGGTTTAGCCTCTCAGTGTGAAGGAAGTGCATAGCTCATTTCCCAAGGTGTCCTTCCTGCTTGAAGTGAACAGGATGAGTCCTGGAAGAGGCTCTGTAATTCAAAGAGCTGTCTGGTGGTGTTTGCTGAGCAGCCTCAAATTCCAGGGGAATTGAAACTCAACATTTTCTGTGAGGAGCCTGAGAACTCCAACAAACAGGAAGGTGATGGACATCATCAGACGATTTTCTTGAGGATTACATTTTAAATAACTGGAGGATAAAGGTTGAAAATAACTTTAAAATATACAATTTTTTTCCAAAATTAATTCCGTGAGAGAGTACCATAAGATTCATAGACAGTTCAGGAAATTTCTCCCATAAACTTTTACAAATCAATGGCTGTAAATTCTACAATTGTGGGTATCAGTGACAGAACTCTTTCAGAAGAATCTTGGAGTTCAGACTTTGGTGTTATTAAAAGTCTCATGAAAGGGCCCAGTTTCACTTTCCCAGCTCAGCAGCCTTTGTGACAGCTGATTATCCATTCTGTGTGATTCTCTGGAAGATTCTGAAAGCTCTCAGCAGACCCTCAAAATCCTAAATTGCCATGCACAGAAACCCTTACCCTTGGTGGTTATCAATCTGGCATGCTAAATGTGTGTCAGCAACACCCATTTCAATTGTTGCTGTTCAAATATCTCCTAGGATTTTAAAATATTTTTTATTATTATTTTTATTATATATTTCTGTGCTTAGTAGTCAGTTTGTTGGTCTTTGTTTTCCTTCCAGCAGCTCAACTGTGGTTATGAAGAGATTTACAAGATTGTTTTTCTGTCCTTAAATCACTTTCTGGGTTTTGTGTACCAACACTGTAAAGTCTCTCTGTTTAATATTTAACTGAAATAAACAGAAGAGATTTTTTTTAATACACAACTGTCTATTGCAGACCAAAAAAAAAATCTTTGGATTATTTGTTTCAAATAATTAGAAGTATGAAAGCAAGAAAAAATGGACCTTTTGTAGCACTTCAGCAAGTGCTTCAAAGAGTAAAATAGCAAGTACTGAGTATTTTAGGACATCTTTTTGCTGCCTGTGTTAATAAGATTTGTGCTTTGGAATGGTAACTTGGGAAGGTGCTGTGTGAAAAGCAAAAGCAAAATATCGGACCTGATGTAGTTCATTTAATTTTCTACTGATTTGCTCTCAACCTCACTCTCTTCATTCCGTCTTCCCAGCCAGTGTGATGAGTTTCTACTTGCTGCTGTTTTTTTCCATATGCAAAGGTTTGTGCCAGTGCCAGCACATGATGTTCCTGGTTAGAGCTGTGACGTCGGATGGTGCCTGGCTCCAGGCCAAGGAATGCTGCTGGGAAGGGGTGAATGAATGAATGGATTTTTCAGCTCACATTGTATTTGCCTCTTTGGGAGCCAGGAATCCTCCTGTCATGTTCAGTCAGCTGGCCAATGGACATTTATCACTGTTCCTGAATAGAACTGCAAGGAACTTCAGTGAGGAGTCACAATATGTACAGCAATTCAGGAAAAATCTTGTGATAAACTTCAGGTTCAGAATGGGGTATAATCAGGAGAAGATGTGATTCAGGGTGCAGTGGCTGCTAAATTCTAAATATAGTAAGTGGAAGAACCCTGAGCCTGGAACAGTTACTATCTATAGTTACTGCTCAGAAACTGAAGCAGACCACACATTCCAAATTCTAAACATTCCTGTGAGCTCATGTAGCGAGCATTTCTTTTTAAAACAATATCCTTATCTCTGCATAATACAGATGCACCTCTGTTATCTGTACATTTGCAAAACTGAGGGATCGAAATTGTCAAAATTCAAATCAGAATTCACCAGCATCATCTGGATGAAGTTTCAGTTATTGTAATTATTTTCCATGCCTTCCCTAATGCCCAGCTTTGCATGGAAAAAATAATCTTCCTATGACAATACTGTACCTGTTTGCCTTCAGTTCGATTGTCTGGAGCTCTTCAACAGCTGCTTGCACAGAAAGAATAAATTGAATGTTTAGAGCATCCACAAAAGTGTGCTACTGCATAGATTTGGCAGGAGAACAGAGCACACTCTTGGATTTATAAGGAATCTGGAAGCTCTGCTGCTTTGGTTCTCCCTCTTGGCCTCTCCAAGCACTTCCCATCACCTCGTCCCCCTCTCCTTGGGCTTTGATGCTCCAGGGCTCCTCTCCTTAGAGATTGCAACAACTCCTCTTTCCCACACAACTAAAGGGTGCAGTAGTGGGTGTGGGGATTTTGTAGTGGGTGGACATCAAAACTTCATATTTTATTTGGGTTAGTTCCCCAAAATTTCCAGGCTGCTAGCCCAACCAAACTGTTTTGATCAGCAGAATTGAGTGTAATAGAATAGGACCGGACTATATGGTGGCACTTTAAAATCCAGGCAGGGTCACAACACATGACTACAAAGAGGTAAATAATGACAATGAACTGGGCTTCCTTGAACCTTCCCAGAAATATTCTGATTTATTCATAGCAAAGGTTCAGAACTGCTCATGTTTTAATTGAACCACTTCACTCATGCCTAAATGAAAACAGTTGCAAACAGTGTCCAACGTACATAGCCCCAGGCACTGTAAAACAATCAGATGAAAAGCCTTTTCTTTGTCTTATTTACTTACTTGAAGCTAAAGAAAATGCCAAAAAATTCTGCCCTTGAATAAATTACCACTTTTTACATGCTTTACCCCAGGCACAAGTTCCAGTTTTTTCCTAACTTATGAGTTGTTTTTATTTGTATTTGTGTTTGTATATTTTTTATATCTTAGTTGTTTACTTTTCCTGCTTCTTAAAAATTGTCTCTTCTCTTTAGAAGTGGGGGAGCAGGAAAGAAATTGAGGTGAAACCACAACATGTTTTCATTTTCATGTAACAAACAGATCCTTTTTCACAAGCTTCTTGAGGCACTAAATACCAAACATGGCTTGAGACAATAAATTATAATATTCTTCAGAGAATGCAGTGCCGGGAAAAGAAGAAATGCAAGTGTTTGCAACATGTTTTAAGAGAGATAGCTGAGATTTCATTAACTCTACATTGGCTCATCATTTATATTTGTAAGATACAAATGGTATTCTTTATCTTTTTGCGGCTCACTTTCAGTTGGACAGAGTCCTTACAAGTGAGAGTACGTACCATTATTTTTTTTTTGTTTCAAACACATCCCTTATCAGCTTAGCAAATTGGCCATGGGAGTTAAGGCTGCCATGTCCAAAATAGTGTCTGATGTTGGTCTGCACTGACTGCTGCTCTGGTTTGGATGGAAGGAAATTGAACCCTGAGCAGTGCCACAGTCAGGTATTCAGCACTACTGAAGGTCCTGCAGGGCAGATACCAAACTTCACTTTAACAGCCCCTCATTTCAGAGAGGGCTGAATTACCTGGAACAACACTGTCCAGGAGCGTTCCCTCTCTTGTGTCCCTGCAGTATACAGAGCAGCAATTAATTTGTATGATTTCAGGAGAAGGTTCTACAGAAACAAAATGATGTAAGGGGGCCATAGCGTAAGGAGACAGAGTTGTTCTGATTAATTACTCCATGTGTCTTTGTCAGGCACATGTCTATGGGTCAGGATCGTATCTTTAGGCACCATCATGCCAGGATTAGATATAATTTGGTAGAGTTTCTCTGGGACATGGCATTCTCCAGCAGAACAGCCAAAGGAGCTCGATCCCAGTGTGCCCATGCACAGCCAGGACCCAGGCAGAGCCCAGGCAGACCCAGCAAAAGCAATTTGGTTTCTCCACCCTGAATTCTGTCACTGTGTCCTGGTTTCACCTCTTCTCACCCAAAGGAGAATTCTTTCCTTCCTTGATCATTCAGTGTAACATTCATTTCTTATCAACACATGAACCTCACATTCCTATGTGCTCAAACAAACTGTGCAAAAATTATCTGGGCAGGTCCTGTGAAAGGCCAAAGCATTTAACGTGTCCTGCTTCAACAAGCTCTACTGAAAAATGTAAATGTCATTGATAATGAGAGGATAAATGAGATACGGATCAATTCCTGTCTTATATCTCCTCCTGCTGCTGTAGAGCTCAGAGGTAAACTGTGTATTGAGGTTTGTCCTGTGAAAGCTGAATGCTGAAAAAGAAATGCTTGTCTATTAGGAGAATTGGCTTTATGAAGGACTGCACGGATTATTTTAATTAGGGACTCAAAAAAAAAACCCCAGTCCTCTCACTTTGGAGCTCTGAAGTGATTAAAAATGTGAACTAATTTTATAAATACACGAGACCTTTATAGTTTAAACCACATGCCTTAAATGTGTTACAACCTCCCAATCCCTTCTGATGGCAGATGCTGCTTTAGAATGAAAAGCTGAGCTCTGTGTTTAGCCAGAAAAGCACCAAAGGTATCCAAGCAGAGCATTGCTGTGATCTCGATGGGATAACTACACGGCTCTCTGGAATACGTTCTTGGAGAAGCTGAGGAGAGGAGTGGGTGTCAGGATCACTGCCAGACCAGTTCCTCTCAGGTGCTGATGAATGGGATGTGGAGTTTTTGAGGAAATGCACAAACTCCTTCATCCTTATCAGCAAATGTGTCCCAAATCAGCAGTGTCAGCTGTCAGCAATGGTGAGTGCTGCACACGCTGTACCCTGGCAGCTCAGTCACCACGGATGATTGTTGACTTTGCTTTCTATCTTCGGGGTTTTACAGGTGTGTCCCAGTGGGAAGATACCGGAGGCGGGGCTGAGAGGGAGGGAATGTTTAAGAAGTAGGATGATAAGGAGCATTGGGAAGATTTGACTGAGCCCCAAGTACAGGGTGATTTCAGAAAACGTGGCAAGGCTTGGCAGTGCAGAGGAGAGCAGCTGGGAGCTTTGAGGTTTGGTGCAAAGGGAACTCGGTGTTTAAATACCAACATATATCATTATGGTAATTGTTGGAATAATGTAGTAATAGGGGGTTTTGCCTATGCAAAATGCAAGTAATAGGATTTACAACATAGCTAGCCTTGAGAGAGGGAAAAATGCAGCTGCCTCTCAGAACAGATGGGAGATGTCTGTATTTTGGAGCATGTGTTTTTAGACTATCCAGGTTTTACTGAAATCAGACTGCGTGCCCACTGCCCACCTGATTTGGGGTTGACATATTGGCATATGGAGATTTCTTTTTATTGACATATGGAGATTTCTTTTTATTGACATATGAGCATTTGGGGTTTTCTTCAAGATGTCAATCTGGTGTTTATCTAAGAGACCAGTAGAGATACTGGTTGGAAAGGGCCTTTATTGAAAACTTGCTCAAACTTCTGCTTGAAACAGGGCGAGCTGGGTCACTGCACTGTGGAACTCAGTCAGGAGTCCTGTACAGCTGAAAATCGGAGCTGTTTGACAGTGCTGGGTGGCAGCAGAGCTTTGATTTGCATGAATAGCAAACTCATTCTGACTGAGAAAATTCCCTGGGGATAAAGAACTATTTCTATGTTGCTTTTTGTCATGGGGGAAGTACAAGCATTGCTTCTGTCAGCTGAGACAAAGATTTCTGCTCTAAACTATATACATTAAAAAATCCTAAGTTTACCAGCAGGTGCAAATTGTGAGGATTTGTTTTCCAGTCACTTTTGCTGCATTTCTCCATGTGTTGTAGCCACCCACATTTACTCCACTATAAATAAGAAGAGAAATGGGCTGCATTGACTGCTTGGAAAATTTACCATGAAATGTTAAGATTGTCTGCAGGGATGTTCAGTGTCTGCAGGCAGAGGTGATGCTACAATAAACATAAAAAAAAGATTAAAAAATGCTAAAACACTGCATTTATGCAAAATGAAAGTGGAGTTCTAGACTAAATTCAAGGAAACTTTTTTGACTCTCTGCCCATGGCATGGAATATATGAGGTATCCCAGCAGGTCATGATGCAGCTGAGCACACCCCAAATGATGACCCTTCCATTTCCACTATAGGTTGTGGATATTTGCATTTAAGAGATAATTTTTGCTAGTATGGTTGAAATAGCAATGAAAACACCATTGGATGATCCTGGGATGGAGGGTTTTGCCAATTCATAAATGCATGCAATGGGAACAATGCTTCTGAATAAAAACAAAATGCTAAATGAACTGTTCAGTCATCTCAGTGTTTCCATGTGGAATACTGAATAGAGAGTCCTATTTCTAATCCAAGACAGGTTTTATTAGCTCTCAGTGCATTTAGCACAAGCACAGACCAGTTCTGAAATCAGCCAGGGTACAACTTGAATAAGAGGGAAGTTATTTTCTGCATAAACACTTGATTTATTAAGGCCTATTTTTTTCCTCTCATGAAAGACAAGTTGCAACTAGCTTGAGGAAGCCATCAGAGCAATTTATACATTCTCAGGATCGTTGAGAAAAGGATTGGCAGCACAAACAATGCTGTATCCAGAGCTGGTCCATCTACCACAGAATGGCAGGGAATGCTGGTGCAGCTCTCCCTAAAATTGGGATCATAGCATGCTTCCTCCAGGAGCTCTAGCATTGCTTTTCCTCATTGCTTTTATGTTTCTTAAAGCCACATTGAATTCTACACCATTCTCTGCTCTTCTGTGAGGAAAAGAAATTGCAATAATTATTTGGATATTTAATTACTTAGATTTTTTTCCCCGACTTTTTATTAGCTGAACTGAAACAATGAGGTATTTGCATATATTTTTCCAAATACTTGTGAATTAATTTGGTTTGATCATTAAATGTCTTTCAGTGGGTTGGTTTATGCTTATTCAGTAAGGGTTCCTGAGAAGATGTTCTATGGAAATTTATTAGTCTGGGAGCATTTGCAAATTGAATCGGAAGTTTATTCTCTCAGGAGTAAGAGACTTTGTATGGGTGTTTAGCTTTGTATGGGTAATCCCACTGAGTGTCTCTTTTTCTGCTATATCAGATCTACTTAACTCTGGCCAGCTGCTGGATTTTTGGAGCAAGAATTCATTTTTATTGTGTCTTAAATACCTAATCAGTTTAGAAATCTTTGAATGTGTAGGCACATCTGGATGCCTCTGTATGTGGTCACCAGTGGGGCTGACATGAAGGGAAAAGGCAGGAGAAATTCCTGTGCTCTAAATCTACCATCAGCTCAATTTGAGTCTTTTTGAGCTGTTAAGCTGAACTGGTGCCAGAGAGAATTGTTGTGTTGCTGGAACTAAGGAAATGCATATTGCAAAGTAAATGGAAATGTGTAAGGAATGCTGCCTGTTTGTAAGTGCATTAATTTAACACAACTGTAGGCTGTACTCAATGTCATGATTGAATGCAAAGGAAAACAAAACTGTGCCTGATGAAAACATCTGGGTTTTCAAGTCTTGATGCCAGTAAATTCTTTCCCCCACTGGTAAAAAAAAAAGATTGTAAAATCACATTCTTTCTGGGTTATGTGATCCCTAGGAATTTTCTGCAGAATGCACCAGCTCTTCTCCTAAATCCCTAGCTCAGGGTCATGGGCTGGCAGTGGCTGTGTTCTGGGTACAGCACAGGGCTCAGGGGGCTGTGGCCTCAGTTGTGCTGAGTTTGCAGCTGGCAGGGAGCAGAATTAACCTCCTTTCATGGAATTATGGACTGAACAAACCTTATCCTCCTAGGTGGGCTATGGGATTCACAGCCTGAGAATTCCTGCTTTCTTTGGGAGCTGGGAAATGGCTTCAGACACCTACCTACCTTTTCTATTCTTTCCTACCACAAGGAATATGGAATTGGAGACAGGAATGGGGGACTTAGGAAGGTAACAATAAAGGATAATGTAACAGTGGGATCATAGCATAGAGAAATGAGGGGTTCTGAGGATGGAGAGGGGTGCAGTTCTCATCCCCGTGAAAATTTTAGAATGTGACTTAAAAAATCAGGATGTTGATACCTCTGCACCTACCCAGTGCTTTTCTCGCTGTATTTCAACTGTTTTGGCTCATTCTTAGTGACCTGATAAGAATTCCCACTCTATCCAAGGATTATACGTTTGCTCCCTACAGAGCAGATGTGGACAGTCCCACTGCTCATTGCTGTGTGCAGTCCTTCCTGGGGAACTGTGCCAAAGCCGTGCCAAAGCCGTGCCAAAGCTGTGCCAAAGCCGTGCCAAAGCTGTGCCAAAGCTCTGCATTTCCCTGCTGTCCAGAGGGAGAGCTGCTCTCCTGTGGCACAAACCTGAGCGGGTGCAGGGCTCAGGGAGGCACCACAAATCACAGAGTTCATGAGCTGTACGTGGAAGCACCAGTGAGTGTTCTTTCCCTGAATTATGAGCAAAGAGGGAAGGATGGAATGGGGATGTTCTTCTGGAATTTCATTCTGACAATGAGAAAATGCAGAGTAGTAATCCTTGCCAAAGATATTGCTTGGTTATTTCCAGTGAAAACATCCAGTGCTTGTTTTTCAGACTAAACTCCTGCTCTAACCACTCCTATTGAGCTGGCTTAGCCTTAGTCTCAGCAGTGCTTTGGTCCGGGGTGCTCTGTCCCTGCAGCCAGGTTTTACCAGAGGCAGAGTTGTGTCAGGATGGCTGCAGCACTTGGAGCCTGCACAGAACGATTTTAGGTCACATCTGCGTGAGGAGCTTGGACTTTACTCAGCTGTAATCCTGGCTGGGATCCTAACTCAAACAAGCCCTGGGGGTATGTCTGCACTAAATCAGAGCAGCAGTGCGACATGTCCGGGCTTGGGCGAGCTGCTTGGAGACAATGGCAGTGATGGAATGGCAGAACAACCTCACAGAGATTGTCTGAGCACACTGGGAACACTGTGTGCACGTCTGTGACACGTTGGGATGCATTTCAGGACTCTGCTGTGGCTAACTGGAGTTGTACTGGTGCCTCTGACTGCGGTGCAGAACTTGTATAAAGCTGTGATAGAAAATAGGCCATTGACTGGAAAAAACCACCCAAATAATGTAAAGGCAACATGTCTTTTCTCCATTGCCAAGAGGGTGATGTGAAACTCAAAGCCACAGGAAGCACTCACGCAGTTTCCTGCTCGCTCAGAGTACATGAGTGACATCTTTTCAGGTCAGAAATAAGGTACAGGCTCTCATCATGACCTCAGTGCAGGAGTTACATGTCAGGTAGGTTTTTTTAGTGTTGCCCTGGTTTGAAATTAGAGCAAAGGAAGGAAGCACTGCTCTTTCTAGTGAAATGTTTATCTGTCACAAGAGGCATGTGGCTTTAAAACTTTTCTCTTGCTTGTGTCGGATGCAAAGAATATGCCCTGGATTTGGAGTTCAACCAATTTCTTAACTAAAGACAGTTTTATGGTCAGCTTGGAACCTTGTCTATTCCAATTTCAGTTGTTTCAGTTCATAAATAAGTATTTTCCAAAAATGTTTTAAGAAGTATAATATTTTCCCGGAGTAAACATAGAATTTCTGCAGGATAATAACTGGCTCAGTAGTCCTGATCATGGACTGGACATCACTGAAGCCTGTGAGTATCTTGATTTTAGGCTTAGATTAGATTCCCCTTATGCTCAGCTTTAGGCCGATTGCAAAGGTCCTTAGCATTAATCACAGTGATGAGAGTAAAAGCTCAGTGAAATTTGTTTGAAAGCCATGACACTTGTGATAATGATTTGAAAACGAATCCTTTGTTTTTATTTGGTTTGGGAAGTAAGATTTAGCAATCAGTTGGCTGTAACAGAATGAAGTGCACTCCCTCAGCCACTCCTTTAACTGGGCAGGTGAGCAGTGTGCCAAATGTCAAAGTTTGTGTTCTGGAAGGCTGTGTGTCATCCACACTGCTCAGTCTGACACCTGCACGTGAATTCAGTCTAAGGTCACTCTTGATGCCAAAAGCCCAGCACAGTCAAACAGATCTCTGCAATATTCTGACGTGCGCGTGGTGTTTTTCAGGTCTTTTGGTAAGATTTTCAGTGACGTGCTCTGGTTTGTTTAATAGAAATCATTTACTCTTGGAAGCCCATGATACTGTGTTCTCTGTGGAAAAGAGGAAATTTGTTGGAGGTGGGAAGAGGTGGAGGCAAAGCAAAGTCAAACATCTGCCAGAGAATTCCGTGGTAAATGGTAAATGATGGGGCTTGATTCAAGCACCTGGAATAAGCTTGGTCTGCACCCTCTCTCAGTGTGATGGCAAATGGGAAAGCCAATATAAATAATTTAACATTTCACTGGAGGATTTTTTGAACTAAGGCTTGTTCCCAGTACTTCTGGAGCCAGAACTTGCCATCAGTGGCTTTCCATGTAGTTTGCATGGCAGCAGTGACTGCCTCTGCCTTTCCAAAACAACACTACAATGTTGTTTTTTTCCAGTGCAGCCAGGGGTTTGCACCATGCTAATCTTATTTTTCATCTGTTTTGTCTGCCTTGAAACTGATATTGATGAAAAAGGAACAAATCTGTTCTCCTGAAATCTTCTCTGCCTTATTTTATCCCTGTGTGATGAGCACATTTTTGCTCATTTTTGCACATTTTTGCACATTTTTGCACATTTTTGCACGTTCAGTGGCAGAGATTACTCAGAGCAGATGAAAGTACCAAGCTGGCAAGCACTGGATGCCTGAAGGTGTCTGTCAGAGGGGTTTGCTTGTGAAATACTCAGCTGCAGGCAGGACTGCAGCTCCTGAGCTGTTCTTCCACTCAGCATGAGGAAATGCCATGCAAACAGAACAGTCTGGGTTGGAAGAGACCTTAAACATCATCTAGTCCCCCTCCACTTCCACCGGGGAGGGCTGGCTTTTGTTTTTCACCAAAAACCACTGAAACAGTTTGTTAGCATGCTGTGACACTGTCTGAGCCATGTAAATGTGCCATGTGCCAGCACAGTGACATCAATCCTGTCCCTGCCTTAGGACACTTGTGCTGCTGCTGCTGCTCACCCCATTTTGGGCATCACTGAACACTGTGGGGCTGCTGCTGCTCACCACATTTTGGGGCATCACTGAGCACCCTGAGGCTGCTGCTGCTCACCACATTTTGGGGAATCATTGAGCACTGTGAGGCTGCTGCTGCTCACCACATTTTGGGGCATCCCTGAGCACCCTGAGGCTGCTGCTGCTCACAGGCAGCCCTGGCACAGAGCATCTTTCTGTCTGTGGTGAGCCCTGCCTAATCTCTCTGGCCTGTTTTTCAGATCAGTGCAGAGAGATGAATGAATGCCGTCCTGCTCATCTGAAAGCCTCACAGGGATATTGTCAGAGCAGAGGAGAGTATAAAAAGCAATGTCACTTCTTGCAGACACCCTGTGTGCTGCATCATCCCTGCTGGTCCTGGGGGCAGGAAGGATTTGCACCATTTGCTGAACACATTTAGAGGATCACATTCGTGACAGTTTGGGGACTGGAATGACATTGTAGCCAGCAAGCACAGGACTTGTGGTGATGGAAAGCAGGGCTGCCATGCAGTGAGTAATTGTCCACGGCCCTCATGACTGGGAGCTGCACTGTTTGATCTCATTTTTGTTAAGACTTTTCTTTTAGTTTTTGATTTTTTTCTATTTGTTTGTTTGGTTAGGGTTTAATTGGGGCAGTGGTGGTGTTATGTAAGGTCGTGAGCAGAAAGACTCACTTCTATACACTTTTACTCGTGTAACGATGGCCTTGTCTTGTCCTCATTATTTATTTACACTGTGGCCTTGTGGCTTAAAACAGAACAGAACTTTCTGAAACAAATGCTTGCTCTGCATTTGCCTCTCAGATTTCACACACTCTGGTGAGTGCTGATCTCTCTGGGGCAAGCATTACATGTGTGTGGCAATGCCAGGGTGTGCAGAGAGCCCTGGGTATGGCACAGCTGTGCCCCTCTGGTGAGACAGGGGCAATATTGGCTCAGAGGAAAACATCTCAGTGCTGTGCCACACCCATGGGCTGCTGCCTGCAGGGTTCAAACCCACCTCAGTTCAGCACACAAGAGGTGGTGTCCTGCCTCCTCTGAGGGTTTGTCCCACTGTGCCCACCCTGTGCCAGGCAGGGCAGCTCTGTGGGGCTCTGAGCAGGGATTGGGGTCAATTCCCAGGAAATCCACACTCACAGAGCCCCTGCCTGGCCCTGAATGTGCCCTACTCCCTCCAGTTCTCCTCACTGGGGCTTTTCAACTTCATCTCCATTTCACAATAATGTGTTTCTGCCAACACTACCAAAGGCATGTCAGCAGTAGCTCAAAATGTCATTTTCTTGTCATGTACTGTTGCCTAATTATTTATATTGCTTATTAGAAATATGGATAATTTAACATAATCTGCTGGGGATCAAGGCACAAGAGACAACCATAGTCTACACATATTTCAAAGAGCAAAAACAGATACAAAGTCTATCAAAATCACCGAGCAGGCAGCATGTGGCATCTCTGAGAGAGCTCTATTTCTTTTGCTCTATTTCTTTTGCTCTGTTTCTTTTGCCAGGCAGGTCTTTTGTTTCCTTCCTTGCTTTCACATGTCTAGAAAAAGGGATTGAGAGAAACAGTTAGATCCAGCCTTTGTATTAGCACCATAAATCATGTGGTTCAGCTGCTTTGCCATCATTATTTCATTGAACCAAATTTATCCAAATGCATGTACACTGATTTAAACCAGAAATTAATTTAGCCCATAACCTTTTTTTTCTTGCCCAAAAATACTCCAGCTGGGTGGAACTGCAACTAAAATTGGAATCAGAGTCTGAGGCAAAACAACATTAATGGTCACTTGAAGATGTTGCTGGGGTAATATCAAAGGACCCATGATTTATAAGGGGTCAGACCAGAACAGGGATGGCCCTCTCTGTCTTTGAGTCATGTCAATGTAAACTAATAAAACCAGAGGTTGGAGTTTATAGCAAAACGATTTAAAGGTGCAAATAATGTACTATGTAAACGGTTTCATTAGGGAGAGGCAAAAATTAAATCTGGGGAAATTACAGATAGAAGAATTACAACAAGAGAAATCCTAACAAGGGAAAGAAAAAACTCTATTTAGTGGGCATCTGGTTTAAATTGCTAAATCACCCATGTCTGGATTAATAATAGTAAGTGTCACAAGCCACCACTGAGTGCCAGTAGGCGCAGTGTCAGTGTTTCTGGGATGAAGTGACTCTCAGGTAAATCCTGCTGAGGAGACAGGGAGTCAGTTCTAACAATGAGGAGGAAGAGGAACAGGGAAAATCCCAAGCACCTTCCCATAAGCCACCTGAAGAACTTGTCCCACAAGCCTCAACTGTTTGTTTCCATCAATCCCACCCTTTGTACACAAAGAAACAGCCCATGCCTGGACCTGCTGGGAGCAGGGAGAGCAGAACAGCCACGGCAGTGAGACCTGAGTCAAGACTTGCTCTTGCCCCATGGTGGTGTAGCCAAGGCAGGGATGAAATATGGGGAGCCAGACCCTATTTCCATTGGAAGGGTCTGGTTCTTCATATTTTGGTTGGGTTCAAAGCCTTAAGATATTTCAGTGATGGCAATTATGGCATTTTGTTCTTTACCTCCTGTAACTGGAGTTTTAAGATATTTCAGTGATGGCAATTATGGCATTTTGTTCTTTACCTCCTGTAAATGGAGTTTTAAGATATTTCAGTGATGGCAATTATGGCATTTTGTTCTTTACCTCCTGTAAATGGAGTTTTAAGATATTTCAGTGATGGCAATTATGGCGTTTTGTTCTTTACCTCCTGTAAATGGAGTTTTAAGACTGACTCTCAGCATTACCCTTTTTTCATGAAGACTGGATATCTTAAAGGAAACATGAGGCTTTCTGTTAGTTTTTACATCTCTGTGGTGGAGGAGGCTGACCTATCCCTCACTGGCCATGTGGGTGACCAAGGAGTTTGGTGTGGTTTATGAGAAGGGCTGAAGATGAGCAAAACGTGCATCATTTTGGCAGAAGCAACGTGCCCCCGCTGGGTGCATCACATGCTGGGCACATCCCGTGCAGGATGGAGCCTGAACTGCAGAAGTAATTCACGTCCAAGAACCAGCTGGACACTTCTGGGGGATCACGTTTAGAGAAGCACTAAAATATTGCCAAGCAGAACAAAATCATGAGATATCTGGCCAAGAGCTGGGTGAATACCACTGGCAAGTACTCGTCTGACTAATTTGTTCCCATCAGCTTTGAGTCATGTGTGCTGTCTCTTCATTCCTCATCTGCTTGCATTCTTCAGTCCATTCAATTATTTTTAACATCTCTCATTTAATTTTTGCTCTTGGAAGCATTATTTATTCATGTTGATAGAAACAGTGATAGTGACATTTCTTAGGTTGCTCTGTTTGTGCAGAATCTGGAATATAAATGGTGGTTTGTGATTCCAGCAGGGCGGTTTATGATCCACAGCCCAGGGAATGACAGCCCTGCTGTAAATGCTGCTGATTTACTGCCTTGTTTTGTGAGAGGCTGCACCTAGTCAGGACTTGTCATGGTAGAAGATTTTGCCCTCTGGAATATATCAGGCCTACCTGGGGTAAACTCTCAGCTTGGTGAGAAGGCAATTCCTTCAGGAACATTCCATCAGGGGGCTTTCTTACAGAAAGTGAGAACAAAATCTAGGGAAGGTCACTGCTCACCTACTTCTGAGATTTTCTGGGGTCACTTTTTATGTTCATCCTCATTGCAACATTTGCTGTGGAGAGGATTAATAGAACCAAAGGACAGAAAACTGTGGGAAGAGCAGCATGTGATGGGATAGAGCAGAACTGATGTGATGGGAAAATGCAGAGCTGGGATTGATTTGGAGACTCAGAAGCAGACAGAGGTGTGAATAAGCACCTGCAGGGTAATATTGCCCTCCCTCTGCATTTCCTGGGGGGCCAACAATAGGAAATGGGATGCAAAAATCTCCTGGGGGGTGGCAATATGAAATGGGATGCAAAACTTGGAAGCATGAGGGCAAGGATTTCAATAATCAAAAGGTAGACAGATCAAAATTAGAAGCTGAACAAAAATGATTTCCTGGTTTTGCATCATTCTTTTATCTGCCTGCAATCTGAATATAGTTTTAAACTTTTTTGACAATTGCTACAGTAATTCCTGTCACTCCTGAATATTCACCTGTGATAATGGAGAGAATATAAGCAGATTCACTGATGCAATGGATAATTTTTTGTTTTAGTCTCTTTAGGCTGGTATTAAGGGCCATCAAAAGCAACAGGGATTCAAATATTCTGTTCTTATTTATCTCTACTTCAGTATGATCCACTCTGTACACTGTTACAACTGGAAGCTGCATTTAAGGCAATATGAAAGAACACAAAATAGCACAAGTTTCTGAAATGTCTTCCTGTATGCGTTTAAATACATATGGCATATATACATACATGTGTACCTTTATCATGTATATCTACAGTTCCCAACACTCTAAAGCCCTGATCTCTGGCTTTCTTATTATACACATGGGTTCACACAGTTTAGATTTATATAATTTAACATCTCGTTTACATACACACAAATTATACTTAATTTGTCTTTAATTACTGAAAGCCTAGTTCCTTAAAACTGTAGAGCTCCTTTCCTGTCTTCTGTAATAGAATTCCTTCTGCTCCACCTGGCTAAAAAGCCTTTTAGGTGAAATCCTGGTTTGTGGGAAATCACATTGAAGCCGCAGTAACACAGCAACCAGCAATTAAAAATGAGCTGCTGCAAACAACAAGAGCAGCAAATGTAATCAAAAGCCAGACCCGACACTCTGCATTCTATGGATTTTTTCTCATTCTATTGACAACAGTTGGATTTGCCTTGCCCTTTCCTTCAGGCTTTTTGTGGTTTTTATTAATTAGAGTTTGTGCTTATAAATTGCTGTTTAAAAAAAAATCTGTTTCACTTTGGCTTTTTAGTTTTGTGTTTTGTTTTTCCTCCTCCTTGCAGCTTTCCACCAATTGTTTACCTACGTTTGGTTCAAACAAGGATGAACTGATGCTTGAGACTGTGCTATGGGACATTTCATTGAAACTTCATTGTGATCATGGTTTTTTATTGTTACTCATTAGGGTTGTTGGTCCCTTTCTCATTGGGGACAGTGGGAACAGAGGTTCCTTCATTCCAGGCATGGCATCCATTATGGACTGTTCATTCCTGGCACAGATGGGAAGGGATTGCCTTCACACTGAGACAAAGAGAGAACCAGGGACCAGGGAACAATTATGGACTGGGCAGCCATGTGAATTCCCACCTTTCTGCAGCTCTCTCTCAGTAGTAACATTAAATTTAGTTATACACCCACATTTCAGCTTCTCTGCCTCCCAAAGTTCAGAATGTCCAACTTCAGACTCCTGGAATGTTGTTTTTGTGTGTAACTGCAGCCAAATCCCGAGACAATCAGGTACAGCTATTTTGAGTTCATGGGCAGGGTTTGGTGTCAGTGAAATTCCTGCAGTCAGAACGTGGCCCCACTGTAACTGCACTGGCACTTCGGGGTCGTGTGTGTTCCACTCTTTCTGAAGCACAGGACCTTTTAAAAGTTTCATCCTAGAGCACCCCAGTGTCATGTGTGTTCCAAAACACAGGATCTTTTGAGGGTTTCATCCTAGAGCATCCCAGTGTCGTGTGTGTTCCTCTCTTTCCAAAACACAGGACCTTTTAAAAGTTTCATCCTAGAGCATCCCAGTGTCGTGTGTGTTCCTCTCTTTCCAAAACACAGGACCTTTTAAAAGTTTCATCCTAGAGCATCCCAGTGTCGTGTGTGTTCCTCTCTTTCCAAAACACAGGACCTTTTAAAAGTTTCATCCTAGAGCATCCCAGTGTCGTGTGTGTTCCTCTCTTTCCAAAACACAGGACCTTTTAAAAGTTTCATCCTAGAGCATCCCAGTGTCGTGTGTGTTCCTCTCTTTCCAAAACACAGGACCTTTTAAAAGTTTCATCCTAGAGCATCCCAGTGTCGTGTGTGTTCCTCTCTTTCCAAAACACAGGACCTTTTAAAAGTTTCATCCTAGAGCATCCCAGTGTCGTGTGTGTTCCTCTCTTTCCAAAACACAGGACCTTTTAAAAGTTTCATCCTAGAGCATCCCAGTGTCGTGTGTGTTCCTCTCTTTCCAAAACACAGGACCTTTTAAAAGTTTCATCCTAGAGCATCCCAGTGTCGTGTGTGTTCCTCTCTTTCCAAAACACAGGACCTTTTAAAAGTTTCATCCTAGAGCATCCCAGTGTCGTGTGTGTTCCTCTCTTTCCAAAACACAGGACCTTTTAAAAGTTTCATCCTAGAGCATCCCAGTGTCGTGTGTGATCCTCTCTTTCCAAAACACAGGATCTTTTGAAGGTTTCATCCTAGAGCATCCAGGTGTTTGGTATGTGTGCCATTGGAAACAGCCTGGAAGGTGGAAATATCACATCTCCCACCAGCAAAATGTGTGGGAAATCCCATTATGTCATATTGTGTCCCAGTGCCACAGCAGCAGTGAAGCAGCATCGGGCACAAGGAACAAAAACTCCAGAGCTTCCCGTGAAGAAATGCCACCTCTGGAATGGTTAGTGCCAATCCAAGGTGCTGCCAGGAGCAGACAGTCCCAAAGAAGGTGCCAGTGGAACAATTGCTGTGTTTGCAGCTGTGCTGTCATCAGACCAGCAGGTTTGAGCTGAATTCGGGGGGCAGAAAGCAGCTCAAGGAATGGACTCAGTGCCGGGTTACAGTGCAGGGCTCAGGGCAGCACACAAATCCCTCGGGAGGATGAGGAACCTGTGCAAATGAACTGATGGCATCACCTGCAGTTTATGGTTGTTGACACGCACATCCATTGCCGTTGTGTAAACAAGAAATTCGGTTGCAATGCAACAGTAGAAAATTCTCAGCGTGAAGGCAGAGAGAGGAGTTATTGAGAAGTCTTGCCAGGATTTGAAAAGAAGGAGTTTCTAAGGGAGAAAAACAGCTTGAGGGGAAGTCTAAATTTAGAAATAGGTCTCCATGTTTAATAAGATAAATATAAGGCTGAGTCAACAGTAAATATATCCAGGAGATTAATGATGAAAGTAGAGCAGACATGAAGGAATCACATTCTCACAACTCAGGAGAGCTGCGAGAGTGCTCAAAGGAACAAAAAAAAACTGGTTGGCAGGACCCAGATCTGTTCCCCAGCCTGCTGAAGCAGAGGTGTGCTATTATGCTGTCTTGCACACACAAACTGTTATATATATATATATGTATATATATATGTATATTAAGGAAGGAAGGCAGAGAAAGTGAAGGTCAGAGATCAACAGAAGATCTGTTCTATCTCCACAGAATAGCTCATCAGTCTGTGTGTTTCATTTCGCAGATGGATCCTTAGCTATTGTTTCTATCAGAAAAGGACAGTGATCTCAGTCTTCTCCCAGCTCATACAGAAAAATAATCTCAATCTTCTCACTCTGCTGTAGTTTTGTGTGCCCAGATTTTCCACCAGTCCAGTGCTTTAGCTTAACTGACCTTACTGCAGCAATGTTTTCTCACCCTGGCTGAGGATCAGCTTTGGCACTTTGACTTTTTGATCTAAACTATTTCCAGAATGAGAGGAATTGTCCTGATCTGTTACAGAAGGGTAGGAAGGAGCCCTTATTGGTATAAATCCTGTAGGATCAGGCTGTAGCCCAAACGCCTGTTTACCTTGGTGACATGCTGACTGAAGCATTTCATGGAACCTGTTGGTTGACAGAGAGGGACGGAGTTGAGGGGCAGTGTTTGCTCTTGGTGTTTATGTTCCCTGTGCTGTACAATCCGTTCATTCCACTCCTCACTGCCATGGATAAAACACGAGAGAAGATCCTCCTGCTCCACTTGAGATGGAACAGAGTGCTTTACCAGACCTGGCTTTGATGGAACCTGCTCCATTTCCCTGCTCCATTTCCCTGCTCCATTTCCCTGCTCCATTTCCCTGCTCCATTTCCCTGCTCCATTTCCCTGCTCCATTTCCCTGCTCCATTTCCCTGCTCCATTTCCCTGCTCCATTTCCCTGCTCCATTTCCCTGCTCCATTTCCCTGCTCCATTTCCCTGCTCCATTTCCCTGCTCCATTTCCCTGCTCCATTTCCCTGCTCCATTTCCCTGCTCCATTTCCCTGCTCCATTTCCCTGCTCCATTTCCCTGCTCCATTTCCCTGCTCCATTTCCCTGCTCCATTTCCCTGCTCCATTTCCCTGCTCCATTTCCCTGCTCCATTTCCCTGCTCCATTTCCCTGCTCCATTTCCCTGCTCCATTTCCCTGCTCCATTTCCCTGCTCCATTTCCCTGCTCCATTTCCCTGCTCCATTTCCCTGCTCCATTTCCCTGCTCCATTTCCCTGCTCCATTTCCCTGCTCCATTTCCCTGCTCCATTTCCCTGCTCCATTTCCCTGCTCCATTTCCCTGCTCCATTTCCCTGCTCCATTTCCCTGCTCCATTTCCCTGCTCCATTTCCCTGCTCCATTTCCCTGCTCCATTTCCCTGCTCCATTTCCCTGCTCCACGTCCCTTCTCCATGTCCCTTCTCCATTTCCCTTCTCCATTTCCCGTCTCCATGTCCCTTCTCCATTTCCCTGCTCCATGTCCCTTCTCCATTTCCCTGCTCCATTTCCCTTCTCCATTTCCCTGCTCCAGGAAGAAAGCACTGCTGGTCCTTCCCACTCCCCAATGATGTGATAATTATGCAGTCACAGAGGATACTCCTGCTCACTCTCCCTGTTGATTTACTCCTCTCACACAGCCTCCTTCTCCCATGCATTTCAAAAATTGCAGAACTGAGATTTCATCTCTAAATGGACATTTTGGTCCAGGTATTTAGGAGAAAACCAAAAAAAAAATACAAACCCATACTCTGAAATTTAATGGGGTTTTTCTTTTTTGGGTTTGGTTTTTTTTTTTTTAATGTAGCACAAAAATGTTTCTTTTTCAGACTTCCTAGCAGCTCTAGAAGAAGGAGTGGCACTTTTTTTCATTGCCTCACTACAGCCAATGTTCCTTCAGATGTCACTGTGCTGTAAGCCAGAGCTCTTTCTTATCCCACCGGGGAACTAAAGCTCAGGGGGTTCTGCTTAGGGATCTGTGTCCTGATTCTGGGGGCAGAGCCAGGCTCTGTCCCTCGACTTTTCCATCATCTGCCATTCCCTGTGGTCAGGAGGCTTACAAAGTGGGTGATATGGCTGAAGTGCCCAGTTTGTTGTGTTTACAGAGTAACTGTAGAACTCAGTGCTTGTAGGGAACACCCAGACCTGCAGCTCCTGGGAAATCGTGTGGCTGGAGGAGTCTGCCACTGCCCCAGAAATTCCCAACCCAAAGAGGAATTGTTCATGTGGGCTGTACAGAGACCAAATGCTGGATGCTGTGCTTTATGGCAGGAGCTCTTTTGAGGCAGATAACTTTTTCCTGTTTGCAGAGCATTTAATAAAATGGCTCATGATCCAAGACTGGCCTGTAACCTCCATTTCTGATGCAGCATGTTAAATGTATGTCAAATGTATGCTGTCCTGTTTGTTTTCTCCTGTTTGTTATTCCCCTAATCTCAACCAGAAAACAGTTTTACTGGAAAGTTTCCTACAGAGGAGCCTAAAGACTCATTGTCGTTTGAACTGCAGGGAAAATAGAATAGTGAATTAGAGGTGAGAGGTGAACCAGGAAACAACAGCCAACAGTGAGGGGAAAGCTATGCTACTCGAAATTCAAATTATTGTATCTGGGCTAGTAAAGTTTTCCATGGGGTTTTACTGTTGACAGCAGCATTCAGATTTTGTGCAAGGAGGAACCAAAAGGGTTAATGATCATGTAAAAGCGTTAGACATCAGAATCCTGACAGCTTAATTGCTGTGCTGACAGTTTCCCTGATCTGCTGGGATTTCCATCTGCAGAGTTTGTGCTGAGTTCCAGCCATGGCAGGGACTCAGACACACCTTGGTAAGGCACCTGCTGGCAGGGAGAGCTCTGGGGGTGGCTCCCAGGGAACACAGACAAGCAAAAAGCACCTGTCAGACAGTCTCAACATTCACTTTTGTGCAAGAGGGTCAAGCCCACATTTAAAAGTGTCTGAGAAAAAGAAAAGAATCAGCAGAAGTTGTTCTAATTTTATCCCTCAATAAAATAAAATAAATTTTATCCTTAAATAAAAATAATGCTTATTTTTCAGTTTATGAAGGTAGGTTTGATGTTAGCTTCCATCTTGAATAAAAGAATAAGGGCTCCCAGACATCTCTAATGAGAAAGGAGAAGGTGGAGTGTATTTCTGTGGTACTGATCCCATACAGCTGCTTTGTCTGTGCATTTGGAATTGCAGTGGCCTTCCTATTGCTATGCAGAGGTTGCCATCTTTTTTGACACTGCTGTATTTAATAGGGCTGCTGCTGAATAAAGAATCAAATATTCTAAATATCAGCTCAGGTCATTTGTGGTGGAAAAACCTGGAATGTAATGAATGCCATGATAAGATTCTGGTGAAGATAGGGAAAGATACAGCTCAATTCTCTTCATGTAATTTCTTTGGGAGTTACACTCTGATTTTGCTTCTCATGTTATAAAAATATTTGCAGATTTGAGGAGCTGGAATTTTTGATACTGTCTTTATACGATGGGCAAGACAAGCCCTGCTTGTTCTAGCAAGTTCACCCCAATGCTTGGTATGCTGGAAAAAGAGCTTTATAAAACTAAGATTGTACAGGGATTGCAGGGAAGGCTAGAGGAGGAAATTACTGCACTATATCCTGCAGGAAAATGAGATTTTGTTTTTTGAAAACTGAGCAATTTTCAAGCAGCTGAGGCACTGGTGAAGCAGTTCCTGGTGCAGTCTCTAACCTGATGGTATTTCATAGTGCCTCATTGCAAACTGTCTTTAAAAAACACCTGAAAAACATTGGAAGAGGACTGATAAACACATCAGAGGAGCAAATAACACAATGGACTTTCCTTGTGAGCACAATGTGAACTTCAGAGTACTTTCATTATTTAACTGTGGCATAAACTAGACTGTGTCTGGCTGTTCTGTAAGAAAGCTGGGGTAGATCTCTACATAATAGAAAAAAAGTAGATCTCTATATAATAGATCTCTGTATAATATAATAATTTTTCTATTATACAAGGAATAACCCATAGGGCCACCAAGGAGCCTGAACATGTGATCTGACACAGAAATTGCAAAAGGACAGCAACGATTTAGTTCCATCTCCCTGAACAGGCGCTGCTTCTCCTCAGTGCCTGCAGACCTTTGTTAACATCAGCTGGAGATCTGGTCTTCAAATGCTTTATTTGTTTGTCTGGATTGTAAAATTATGGTGTGTCTTTCAACAAGATGCCCCTGCCACTGAGGGAGAAAAGGCAGCCAGAGCTGGATGCTCCAGGCCATGTCAGTGGAAGTGTCTCAGTCAGAAAAAGGGAGAACAGAGCAGTGAGAGAAGGCTTTGAAAAGCCCAGAGCCTTGTCCTCACTTCCACTCAGCTCTGTCAGAAATTTATTGCAGCTTTTTCATGTCATCTCAGTAACTGAAACCAGCACCAAAAATCAAAAGTTTCAGAGAAGAGAAATTAAAACTGAAGACTCTTATCATGATAAAAACTAGTACTTTTTAGAAGGAACAGCATTCCAAGTTGGGACTCCTGTCAGCAAGAAGCTGTGACCAGAGAAATCAGGCTCTTCCATCTGCAGAACTCAGACATCTCTGAAGCACCAATGAACTTCTCCAGTTATTCTCTAAAATGGGGTAACTTAAAAACTTGTTACCAAGTGACCCAGACTGGCCAGAACAAAACCAAACCAAAAAAAAAGCCAAGTGATGTTAGAATAGAAATTAAAATGGTTAACCTTTTCAATGATGAAAATTCCAAATTAGCTAAGACAGAATAGAAATAAAAGAATTTATGAACAAGTTCCCCTGGCCATGCCTGGGCAGCAGCTCCTCTGCTCTCTTCCCATCACCTCTGTGCTTGCTCAATCATCCCTCTCAGGGGTCCTGTGGGCTCACAGCTCCTTGCTGTGCCTGGCTCTCTCCATTTGTCTGTCGTGTTCTTTCTTCTGCCCTGGAAGCTTCTGGCCCAAGTTGTCTCAATTGCTCCTCAAGGGGAGAAGCAATTTGTCACTCCCTCCGCAGGATTTCCTCAGACCCAATCACTTGTGATTTAAAGGCAAATGACACACAAACTAGCAACAAATCAAACAGATACTGGCTGTCACAGAAATCTATAGCAAGCTGAATAAAAATTAGATTTAAATGATCTCTCTGAAGTCCCACTGGGTGTTTATGGCATAAGCAGAATTAAAGGCAGTATCCTTTGTCTGCTTTGTGGGTATGTTTCCTCTCTGAATAATGCCATACTCTTGCCTGGAGTGCTCGAGAATGAGGAGATTCTTTGTAAATTCTGTTTGGATTGGGAAGTCTGTAGGAATTATTCACAAGCTGTTCTGTGACACTCTGCAATATCCACGTCATTTTGAGAAGGGACATCCAGCCCTTCAGTCCTTATGGTCTGGCCAGTGTTCTGCACAAAATGAGAACAGCCATGGCACAAACACCTTGGTGAGAGCAGGAAACCTCATGAGTTCTGAGCTTGGTTCATTAGGGAAAGGGAAGCTTATGTGTGCTGTAGTGCAAACTTTGGTTTGTTTGGGATAAACTGCCCTGGCTTGTTCGCTGCTTTGGCTGTGGGGACAGAGCTGCTTCTGCTGGGCTCCCAGCAACAAAGAGCAGCAAAACCTCCCAGTCTGAACCCTGCTGTCCTCTGCTCCATGAGTCCCCAGCTGACCTGGGCAGGACAGTCCTTGGGATGTTCCTCACTGCTCAACACTGAACTGAGACCTTCAGCTGCTGAGCAGAACACTGGGAGAGCAAACCAGGCTAACACTGGGAGAGCAAACCAGGTTAACACTGGGAGAGCAAACCAGGTTAACACTGGGAGAGCAAACCAGGTTAACACTGGGAGAGCAAACCAGGTTAACACTGGGAGAGCAAACCAGGTTAACACTGGGAGAGCAAACCAGGTTAACACTGGGAGAGCAAACCAGGTTAACACTGGGAGAGCAAACCAGGTTAACACTGGGAGAGCAAACCAGGTTAACACTGGGAGAGCAAACCAGGTTAACACTGGGAGAGCAAACCAGGTTAACACTGGGAGAGCAAACCAGGTTAACACTGGGAGAGCAAACCAGGTTAACACTGGGAGAGCAAACCAGGTTAACACTGGGAGAGCAAACCAGGTTAACACTGGGAGAGCAAACCAGGTTAACACTGGGAGAGCAAACCAGGTTAACACTGGGAGAGCAAACCAGGTTAACACTGGGAGAGCAAACCAGGTTAACACTGGGAGAGCAAACCAGGTTAACACTGGGAGAGCAAACCAGGTTAACACTGGGAGAGCAAACCAGGTTAACACTGGGAGAGCAAACCAGGTTAACACTGGGAGAGCAAACCAGGTTAACACTGGGAGAGCAAACCAGGTTAACACTGGGAGAGCAAACCAGGTTAACACTGGGAGAGCAAACCAGGTTAACACTGGGAGAGCAAACCAGGTTAACACTGGGAGAGCAAACCAGGTTAACACTGGGAGAGCAAACCAGGTTAACACTGGGAGAGCAAACCAGGTTAACACTGGGAGAGCAAACCAGGTTAACACTGGGAGAGCAAACCAGGCTAACACTGGGAGAGCAAAGCAGGCTGGAGAGACAGAGACTGTGCAATTGTGCTCGGGGTGGAACAGGCACAGACCTCCCCCAGTGACGGGTGACACTGCACCACTCCTCCTGGAACCAGCGCTCCTGAGAGGAAAAACACCAAATCCAAGAAGCCTGAGATTTTCAGAGCTGGGATAGTGCAGTTAACTGCAACCTGGCATCTGGCCCAGATTGCAGAGTTCTGCTGGAAAAATGCTCCAGCTCCTAAAGTAGACTGTCAAAACATGAAACTGCTGAGGTGTCCCATTGCTGTTCCAGTTCAGGCATCCCTTCCCTCTATTGCCTGGACAAAGGCAATCTGGGCTGCTGCAGTTCTCTGACAGTGCCCAGAGCTCTGGTGAGATGTCACACAGTGTACCCCCATTCTTAGCTGGTTACAGCAGTGTGTGGGTCAGAGAAGAAGTTCTAGACTCCAGTTTTATAACAAACTGTCCTGAGCCATCAGATTCTGGATCAGATAAGCCTGACTATTAGACCCTTGCTAAGGCAAGTGAATAATTAATTGCACAGTTTATCATTTCCCTTTCATCTTCTAGTTTTTATCATTAAAAAAACAATCAAAGAAAAGGAATGCCAACTCGTGCCGCCTTTATAATGTGTGTAAACTCTTGCCATGAGGCTCTAAGCAATATATGAGCTGCCTGTGTCTCACCACTTCTGTGTTACTGTTCCTTTCACTAGCCCAGTAGGAACAGAAATCCAACTGTATCAGTGGGAACAACTGTGTGTTCCCAATTGCATTGCCATTTGGGATTCAGGACACTTTTACTCTGGCTCACTACATTACCCAGTGCATTTAAATCTATATTTAGTTTCTATAAATGAGAAGGCCGGTCACACAAATCCCATCTGTAGTAGATGTTTTGACATGCATGTTGTAAAGCAGCGATTAGCAAGCTTTTTTTGCAGTCCCCACCAGCCAAGATGAGTTATCCTACTGTGATCCTCTTGGTGAGGCTATTGTACATCACGGGTTCTGTGATGTCATGTGGCCAAACATTACAGGAACTGTAATTCATCTCAAGGTGAAGACAGCTTTCAGGGAGATACCACAACATCCTGTCGCTTTGGAAATTCTGCCTGCATGGCTGGGAAGCTCCAGCTTGCTCAACTTCTGGTTTGAATTCTGTCTCCCAGATGTGTGGTTCCAGCTGTGGAGGGTTTGCACGCAAACCTACAGTGCCATAGGAACTCAGAAAGAGCTGTAGAGGGTCAGCACACAAACCTACAGTGCCATAGGAACTCGGGAAGAGCTGTAGAGGGTCAGCACGCAAACCTACAGTGCCATAGGAACTCAGAAAGAGCTGTAGATGGTTAGCACACAAACCTACAGTGCCATAGGAACTCAGAAAGAGCTGTAGAGGGTCAGCACACAAACCTACAGTGCCATAGGAACTCAGGAAGAGCTGTAGATGGTTTGCACACAAACCTACAGTGCCATAGGAACCCAGGAAGAGCTGTAGAGGGTTTGCACACAAACCTACAGTGCCATAGGAACTCAGGAAATGTTGGTGTGTGTAATTCCAGCATGCAAGGCCTGGCACCTTAGAAACACTGAACACGTTCCACTTCCAGTGAAGTGACTTTCTTTATGAATATAAATGAGAAGAAGAGGATTTTATTAATGTTTACTTCTATAATGTGTCAAATAGAAAACAGAAAATGAGAAAAAATGCACTGTGATTTTTCAATAAGCTGAAGTAAAAACCAACCCCACCAACACAAGGGTGAACGAGTGTTTTATGTGACAGGTTATTGTTATCCCATGCATGAGTTTTGCGGGCAAATCTAATCCAAATGGATTAAGGACAGCCAAGTTGCTAAAATAAGACTCATAATAATAAAAACCAGCCCAAATGAATCATGGCCTCTTATGGGTAGAGTGGTGAATCACGTTCCATGACAGAAGAGAATCCCTAGAAGTTTTGTGACTATGTACCTAAATAAAAAATAATTTCACAGTGGAGCTATCTTGACTGAAATAAATATTGGACATCAAAATGACAGCTATGATACAAAGCTGTCTGGATACTCTGTGTTTAATAAATAACCTCGGAACATGATGTTCAAACATAGGAAATGCCCTCTGGGGCCCGTCCAGTGGAGTGTCTTTAACACAGAGAGGAGGTGCTTTTTGGGAGACGCTGTGAGCCCAGACACGTTTTGAAGTTGGTTTCCCTGATTTTCCCGTGGCATCCAGAACTGTTACATTTGGGAGGGTGGAGAGTCCACCCTGAAGGCACTGGGGAGTCAAATCTGTGCAAAGAGCTTGCTGCTGCCTGGAGCAACACAACTTTGGAACTGTCCCGTTTGAGTTTCCAGCTGTGCTTTGCATGGATATTGATGGTCAATTGTGCCAGAAAGCTTTGGGGAATGCTTGACTGGGAATATTTGGGTATTCTCTGCTTTTGGGATGGTCACAGTTCATCAGTGACTCTGTGGTCAGTTATGCCACCCCAAGTTATCATTATTGCAACACAAGTGCAGAATGAGAAGGGTTAAGACAGTTAAAACCAAAGCCCTGCACCTTCCTAGTGCTCCTATTTTGCTGTGGAAGCACCTGCTCCTCCTTTTTTTCTAGGGAGGTATAATTGAACTTTGTTTCTGGCAAAGAAAGGGTTTTATTGTAAAGATTGATAGGTCCTAATTGGGAAAAATCTGGCAAAGGTTATTTGTCAGTTTTATGGAATAAAGCTGCTTGTCATGCTTTTACCTCCAGGAACTGGAGGAAGGCCAGGGGAGATTGTTCTCCTCTAACTTTTCATGAAGAGCTTCTTTTCATAGTGCACAGAAAAAAAGCCTTGAGAAGAGAAGAAAAGAAAGAAAAAAACCAACAAAGAGACTTCCCAAAACAACATAATTTGAACACCCAGGATCAGGAAAAAGCATGACTGAAGAGCCAGGCTGTCCCTTTAGGTTCCACGGTTGTTCATGGGTTATAAACCATCAGACCTCCAGAAAAATGAAAATTATTCCACATTAGTAAAGCTCTTAGTTAAACACTGTGTCTTATTCTGATGTTCACTTACTCAAACCAGGATGCAATAATTCCAAAGGGGGTCAAAGAGACAGACAATCCATAGCTGATAAACACATTTTGGAAGCTAAGTTCATCTCAAAGGAAGGACTTTAGAAATTTCTTGACCACCCTTTGCAATCGAAGTCAAGGGATGGCTGGGGCACTTCAGTTGTGTAGACAAAGTCAAAAAAAGAAGTCTCTTTAAAATAAATAATATACATCTTGCCAGCAGTGAAGGTAATTAAACATTGCAATTATTTATCAGGCACAGCAGTGGCTTCATCATGTTTTGAACAATCCTGATGGAATTAGATAAATTTCAAGAACGTGCGTGTTAGTTTAACCTTAGAAAGAATTACAGCCTCTATATTCTTGTCTCCAGGGCTTCCAAATAGGACAAAGAAGAGGGCATAATAAACTCCCTGGGCATTCTTCTGTGTCACAGGCATAAGAAGATTGTAGCTGCAGAGCTAAAGAAAAGCCAGGAAAAGAAGGAATGAGAACAGGAGACAAGGAAAGGACAGGAGAGGGCAGTGGTGGCATTTTCCCCAGCAGGAGTTGATGCTGCAATCACGTTGTAGTCAAACAGTGCAAACTGGCAAATTTAAAACCTAATCAGTGACTGCAGCCTTGATGAGAGGCTGTTCCCAAGAATTACCCAGGGTAAGAACTATGGGCTGAGCTGTTTGCTGAGTACCTACCTCCCACTGTCCCAACCAATTCCACGATTTGTACTTGCTAAACAAACCATCTGTACTTCTGAAATTACAGCTGATTAATAGTAGGTCTTGCTGGCATTATGGGCTATCCTGGAACAGCAGAGTGCTGCTGGAAGCAAGGCCAGGGCAGTGGGGCAGGGTCTGCCCTGCTGTGGTCACCTTGACTGGGTGCCAGGAACGGAGGTTTGTGCTTTTGAATAAACGTTTTAAGACATGCCTCCATCAATCCATGCTCTGTGGATTATGTTCACTATTCTTTGTAAATAATGAAATGTGGAAAGCAGAGAGTGACTGTGTTGTATTGGGAACGGTATCTTTGTATCTTTGGGCGTGAGTGGGAATGGAGAGAGAAGGGCACGGTCAGAGTTTGGCACAGCCCCACAGACAGAATTTCCTGAGAATCCTGCACTGACCATGGTGAGGGCTTTGCCAGTCAGGTTCTGCCAAGAGCTGAGTCCATTTCCAGTGGTGAAGGATCACAGAAGCAAATCCCGTGTAGCTGGAGCTCCTGAGAGCGTGCCAGGGAGCTCAGAGAAGCAGATCTGTGCTGGGGCTGGACAAACAGAGCATGGCAAAAAGTCCCTGTCCCCAGAGGTTACAGTTCAAAGGAGGAAGAGCAAACAATGACAGAACAAACACGTCAGCCTACCAAACAAGGTGACACAATTTAGATCCTAAAAATGGCAAAAGGTTTCTGCCCTGGCCCATAATGTACCGTAAGGACAAACAGCTCATCCCAGCAGAGGGAGACTGGAGAGGGGAAAGGAGGGAGTGAAGAGCACCCCAGCCAATTTGGTGATGACTAACATGCCTGAAAACAACAGGCTGCTTTTTAAACTTAGAAGGTGACTTGCTGAGTGGGTATTGGCTGTTCACTCCTGCTCTTGATAAGAGCTCCCACAGGACGTTCAGTCCTTTCCAGCTTCTCCCGCACGAGTTTATCTGTGAACATCAGCACAAAGCACAGGAAAGGAGGCCGAGCAGGTTTGTTCCATCTCTGCTCTGACTAATCCTGGTGTGCTGGGCTGGCTTCTCTTTAACACACTGATATCACTGACCTGAGTGGCCTTTGCAGCATCTTCCAGCTTTAGCAGGAGGCTTGGACTGGATGATTTTCAGAGGTGCCCCCCAAACCCCAACCACGCTGTGATTCCACGCTCTTCTGACACGCTTCCGTGTTGATAATTATCACAAGACCACCAATGATTCTAAAGAGCAAGATTCAAATGAAAGTATTTTTTACCAGGCTGGGAAACCCAGAGATGTGAGAACATCACAGTGAATATTCCTGAAGCTTTGGCTGAGGGGTTGTTGAGGCTGTGCAGGACTGAACATTCCTTGGCAGTCGAGGAGTTGGAATGGCTCATCCTGGAACATCTGCCCTGTCAGAGATCCTCCTTGTCCTTCCTGTTCAGTGGGATTTCAGCTGGACCTCTGCAATAAAAGTGGTTGGACTAGAGGGCCTGCTGAGCTCTTTTCCAACCTAAATGTCCTATAATTGTACCATTCAGATTTTTATACTGTTTTCAATATCACAGTTGTGTTTAACATTATTTATTTACTTCTAGTGCCATATGTTTAATCTTTAGGCCCTGTAGAGATAATTTAACCTGTCACTTTTCTGGGATTCAAAGGGCCCCAGGATGTTCTCGAAGCTCTTAAGGGATTCTTATCACATTGTTGAGGATCAGCTCCATTTGACTTATGCTTACTCACAGCATTTGCTGATGATAAATGCTTAGTAATAAATACTTGGGAGGGTGGGCATTGTGTTCCACATGAGAAGGGGGGTTGGCTCTGCAGCACCCACAGCAGAGAGATGGAAGATGAATTTCATGAGTGAGGATCTGACCACAGGCCAAGGAAGCAGTGGCTGCACCAGCAGCATTTCTAGATGTTGCTATTTTATAATTTTTCTTGAAGTTGAATTTTTCCTGCCAGATGAGAAATATCAATTTTTGTGTTAGTTGAAAAAAATTGAATGGATGAACCCTAAAAGCTCAGAACTTAGAAGGGAATTGAGAGGAGCCCAGGCTTTGTCCTGCTGAAGTGGCAGCAGGAGGAGGCAGAGTGAGCCGTGCAGGGAGGTCAGGCAGGGACAGGAGAGCTGTCCTTGTCCTTTGGGATGTCCCAGGGAAGAGCTGAGTGCTGGCTGCAGCCTCTGCTGCCCTTGGCTGGCAATCACTGCCCCACTTTTCCTGTCAGAGATGTTTAATCAGTGACAGCAGCTTGTGCTGAGCAGGCTGGAAATGCAGTTTAGCCCTAATGGACTTACTCACACTTTCATGTTTTGGACAGGTATGTACTGTTGAAAAATGTAAGCACTGCATTTTAACTTGCTCTGGTTTTGGATGTATTTGTCTTTTCACTACCAATTTCCAAAACCACTCACACTTTCTGCTGTCACTTCAGTCAATGAGATTTCTTCTGATATGTCTGTGTTAAGTTTTTAGTTTTCTGCCAGTACCCAGAGAGAAGAATGAGGGAACCTGCCCATGCAGCTTAAATGAAATTTGATTAGTAGCGATTAATAAATCACATTTGATTATTTTGGTCTGGCCTGAGTTCAAGCTCTTGTTCCCTCCCAGCAGTGGGAGGGCTAGTTCAGCCAAAAAAATCCATGCCTAGATTTTTAGTTTCGGGAAGTTCAGGCATTTGAGATCCAAAATTAGGTTTTCAGTTTGTGCCAGGAAGGAATCAGCCACTAGATTAAGAATTTGGATGCTTTCCCTCACAAAAATTTCTGGGAGTTGTATGTCAGATCCAGGATTTCAGATCTATTCCCAGAGTAAGTTCAGCACTAAAGCTATGCTGCATCTTCTCGTTGTAGAGGTGGCAAGGAAAAAAATAAAAATTAGCATGTAAGTAGTGGGGGGAAAAATCAGAAAAAAAGAAGTAGGACAGAAAAATGATAAAGGTAGTAAGTCACATGAGTGATTGGGGAATGAAGCTCAAGGGCACGGGGAGGCAGCTGAAAGATCAGATGATAAATGTTGCTTTGTATAAAAGGTTCTCTTTGCCGTGCTCCAATGGCTCTCCCAGACACTTCGGGTCAAGGGGTTGTTTTCAGCTGGCCATTGATTCATTCAAGATGCCTGGTTATGAAATATGGGAATCTTTCACCAGAGGGGAAAACTTCCCCGCGAGTGGCTGCCTGGAAACCCACAGCAGGGAAGGGTTAATGGTTGCTCAGTTTACAGCTGGGAATTGCTGGTATCCAGGAAACAACACAGAATGCACAAACCATGAGACCAGCTGGAGCCTGCTGGAATCCCATTCATTTTGGCAGAGGTGTCTGTGGTCTCCAATTCTGACATCACTGCATTTGCGTCACACAGGAATGCCTTAACCACTTCTCCCTTTCTATTTTTTCCTGTCTCCCTCTTATTTCTGTGTCTGACTCAGATTTGCAGGGCAATGGAGGAGGCAGATCACAAACCCCCCAAATGTCCTGTCCTCCATGTACTGCACCCCAGCTGTCAGAGGCAGATTTTGGGGTGCAGGAGAAGCCACGCTCAGGAGTGTGGGAGGGTGGGAACCATTTCTGTTCCAGTCCATGGCTGTAACAGAGCCCAGAGAGGAAACACTCCTGGGGTTCAGGACATGTCCAAGAGCTGGAACCCCCTCTGCTCCAGCTCCCCAAGCTCCCTGCTCAGTGCTGCCTCTTTCCTCAACAAAACCCTCCTGGAGACACAAGTGCACGCTCTGGCTCTGCTCTGCAAGACGTTCTGAGACCCGGATCACCTGGAGCACAAATAAGAAATCTTAGGCCATTAAAGACAGACTGTCCTTACTCCTGGGCTTTGTTTTGCTGAGCTGTGATCACTGGGCACTCACCACTCAGCTCTTCTCATTTTGCCTCTGCTGCCACGTCCTTTTGCACCCTAAGCAAAGCTGCCTGATGTTCTTTACTGCTGCCTGTGTGCGATGATCAATCTGTCATTCAGACTGGAGGGTCTGGGCAGGGTCTGCATGATGGAATTTGGGGTTTCCCATGTCTCTACCTGAGAATGCCCAGCCCATTCCTTTTCCAGGCTCAGGCAGCGTGAGATGCTGCTCAGGTGGCAGCCTGGGCTGTGTGGGCTGAGCCATCACCTCTGTTCACGAGGGAGAGGAGAAAGGCAGCTCTGCTCCTCCTCCAGCGCATCCTCTGCTGCAGCACACACTCGGGGCATTGGAACAATCCAGGATCATCTGTGCTTGGCTTCCAGGGGGTGTCACTGATCCTGCTGAGAGATTGTAAGGGTGGAAAGGAGAGCAGGATGGGACATGCAAGCACCAGCCGTGCCAGGCTGAGGAACACAGCCAGTGTGAGTCCATGGCACAGAGCTTTCACACACAGCCTGCAGAGCCCTTACCAAACTGCCTCTGGAAGGGCTCAGCACATGGATTTTGATAGATTCTTAAATGGAGATGTTCCATCAAGCAGTTATTTTTAAACTGCAATTCCTGAAATGGGGTCCGGGGTCCTAACACAGATTTTCAGGAATCCTGAGCTTTAACATTTTCCATTAGCTTTCCTGGGATCTGCAAATGTTTATTGTAGTGACGTCTTTAGGTACAGAGCATCTGAAAACTCCAACTTTCACTTTCAAAACAAACAATGCATTTGTACGCATTTGCATGCACCTCTTCTTTCTTCAGTGTTTGTTCACTGGCCTTGGGGATTGGGCTCAGAAGTTCAGAGTTTAGCACGTTACAAGGTTTCTGCTTTTCAGAATGCTTTGATGATCTGTGCTGGGTGTCAGACCTTGTGCTGTGGGATTGGAGGCACTGGATCTGCTCCTGTTCCCATGTCAGGTGCATGTTTGTCACTGGCAGTGATGCCTTAGGATTTTTAGTTTCTCTATTTTCATGCATCTGTATTCTTGTACTTCCCTAGTACAGCACTAAAAAACTCCTGTTCTCCCATCTTTGGACAAAACAATTCCTCTCTGAGCCTGAATCCAAGGACACCTCGCTGCCTCAGAGCCCCAAAATACGGAAACAACAGAGAATTGGGGGGAGCAAGTTTGGGGTGGGTGACATCATCACCTGTAAGGATCATTGGGGGATTAAGACCCAATATGTTAATAAGGCAGAACTTATAAAAGGTGAAGATCTCGTGACTCGGGGTCCATTTTGGGTGTAATTTGTCTGCCCTGATGTACCAGTAGGCCTGTTAGGCCTGGATTAAAGTTGTGTATTCTCATTCTCTTAAGTTTGTCTGGCCTCTCTTTCAGATCAGCCTGATCGATAAGGCATCAGCAGGAGTCAGAGTTTTCCTGACAGGCAGAGCCAAAGCAGCCGAGGTGCAGAACCCGTCCATGGAGAGGGCAGAGCTTTAGGTTCGTGTGTGTCACACACATTCCTGATCCCTCAACGGGGCTCCCAGGCAACGCAAATAAACCCAGCACTGCCAGTGCTGGCACCCACACTCCCAGATATTGCACGGGAGGTGTTATCACCCGTGGATCTCAGCCCAGAGCTGCACACGGGGCTGGCTGCAGTTACGGGCAGGTAATTCTGAATTCTGCAGAGCTGAGTGAATTACACACTGCCGGGAAAAGCAGCCCGAGCTCCCACCATGCCTCAGCTAAGGCAAACACCTGGCATCATTTAACTGGACTCAAAATGTGTTTTTTCACATCAGAACTGAGGAGGAATGTGCCTGTGACCCTGGCGGGTGTGGTGGGAGGAAAGCCACAGCCATGGGGGGAATGGCATTAGCGTCAATCAGGCTGCGATCAAACGCACCCCGCCCTCCTGCCGTGGTGGCAATGTGTCACACGCACTGCTGGCAGCATTTCTGCACAGCCCGAGCCCTTGATGTTGATTTTTTCCATCCATGAGCTTTCCTTGTTTACCACTCATTTTCATAATCAAGTCACCCATCTTGGATTGTTCAAGCTGGGTCATCGCAGCCCTGGGAGTCACCGAGAGACGCTTTGTGCTTTACCAGTCTCACCCTCCTCATCTGGTTCTGCTTTTACAGATCCTCTATAAGCAACATTTCACCCTCAAAGCTGTATTTTGGGAGGCAGCTTGAATTTTAGTCAGGATCTCTTCCAGACACTGTCCAGCTGTCCTTGTGCACAGCCCTGAGAGGGAGATGTGGCATTCCAGGAACTGTCTCTGCCTGTTCCTAAGTGTAATGATGACAAAATTTGTGCCAATTTCTGTGTAGTAATGACATTTTTAGATTAACTCAGTGCCCACTAAAGTCATTGTATTGATGTCTGTGTATTTTTGAATATAATGTAACTTAAAGCTGAGGTTTAGTCTTGTTCTTACTGCTTGTAATGGCGATGTATGAATTGGCATAGCAAACCAATCAAAAGAACTAAACATTCAAAATGAGGTGTAAAAGAAGCCCTACATATAAAATTAGCCTGATTTTGGATCAAGTCTGGGTGGAGATGCCATTTGAAAATTGAACATGTTGTGTCACTTCCTTCATTCTCCATTCATATTGCATCTTTCCCATTTCTTGTCATCACTGTCTGTATTTTACTTATGATTAGAAGAGGAACTAAAGGTCTGAAAGGCCATCAAAAGAGAAAAACCAGCACACTGGAGTAACCTGCCTGAAGTCACGTGGCAGGTCAATGGTTGCTTTTAAATTAAGTAAATAAATGTATTGCAACATCAAAATAATGGAAAAGATTGTCTGGCAGCAGTCTGGGCTGCACTGGAGAGCTGGGTGCAGGAGCTGCTGGTGGTTATTGTGTGACTGCAGCTCACAAAGTTCATCCTGAGGGGATATTTGGCAGTCAGATGAGGGCTGAGGGCTCTGACCCACCACAGCTTCCTGCCTCCCTCCTGAGAAGAATCAATGTCTGTACATCTGTAAAGTTACACACTGCATTTGGAATATTCTCCGCATTTTTCTTTAATTATGTCCCCTTTTTGCTTCTTAAGAGACTCTTAAAATTTTCAAATATAATAAGAAATAATAAGAAAAATAACAACAACCAATTAGAAAGTTGTGGGCATTAAGTGGGAAATAACAGACTGAAACAAAAGTCAAGGATTATCCTGGGAAATGACGTTTATGGGTCCTGGACCACTCAGTTCTGTGAGGCAATCTGAGGTTTTGGCTGGGCTTGAAAATGCGGCAGCACAGCTTTGCAAGGAAAAGCTTTGACAGAAATCACCCAGCAGATTTTGTGCAAGGTGGGGTGTGAGGTAAAGCAGCTCTGCTGTTCCCATTGCCCTCAGCAGCACTGCTGGCCCTGTCCCCTGGGCTCTGTCACCCTGGACCCAATTGTCCCAAGGTGACCCAGAATGGTCCTGGCAGCAGCCAGCCTGGAGACATGGTTATACAAGCAAAAAAAAATAATATTTTCCCCTGTATACTGCATTTCCCTTGTAAAGTTAATACAAACCAGATGGGTGAAGACATTTTTTTTTAGTTGCAACTCCACCAGGACTACCAAATATTATTTATGCCCCATTTGGTGTGCACTGAAGGGAAGGGTGAAGAGGTTTTGTATGAAAAGCTTTGTCAGGCACAGCCCAATGTGCTGAGTGGGTCCCAGAGGTTTTGGTTGACACTGAGCTCTCCAGATGTGTTTGTAAGCAAGGTGTGACAGCAGATAACAGCCCAGGCACTGAGCTGCTCTCGGACAGGATGTTTGTGTACAGAGGATAGGAATTGGGGAATGTATAGGAATGTAAAAAATCATTTCAGATGACATTTGCTTTGAAAAGGCAGCCAGTAGGGAGGAAGCTGCAAGGTCCAAATGTTGCGTTGTTTGGTCTTTCTCTTCTTTTATGGTTGAATAATGGTGTTTAAAGACATCTTATTCAAACACAACTTTTATCTTCCAAAGTGGCTGAAAAAGATTAAATCTTTTCTACTGAAAAACCAGCATGTGGAAGAATTAGCTACTAAAAGTAAGTCCAGTGAATTTAACCTCCATTATAGTTTGAACACCCTAGGTCTCAGTGATGAAGACACTTCTAAGTTCTAAACTGGACCTCAGGCTTCAGCGTGAACTGTGTGGCATCTCTTGAAGTCTGCTCAATGATTCATCAGTTACATCCTGATAACACCATCAGACACAACAAAGTCAAGAGGGAAGAAAGAAAAAAAACAGCTATGCAAACATGAGCACTTCTGCTCACAAATAAGGATTTATCCTCATTTATCCCTGTCACCATCAAATGTAAGGTGAGGCTCAGGATAGCGAGCAGACCATCAGACTAAATTGGCAGAATTGCTTTAGTTTGGATACTCACCTAGGAAGGGATTGGGTATAATCTCTACAAGGATTTCTAGACTTGATCTCTTCCGTGCAGCCTTTCTCGTGTGAATCAGACTTTGAGGATCAGAGTCAAGGCCCTCATCCAAAGGCTGCTCAAGTCAACGGAAAGCTCTCATTGTCTTTAGTGAGCTTTGGATCAGGCCCCAAAAGTTGAGTCATACTTTGAATGGAACATTGTTTGAAGCAAAACAGGCTCAAGGCTTCATTCACACAGAGGTTTTAACTGTTAAGTGAAATTTCCCAAACACTTCCTGTGCTCTCTGCCTGCTTCCTGCTGTCACTTTTCCCGAGGGGACACGTGTTCAGGGAGAACATCATGAGCCCAGTGTCCAACTTAAGTGTCTTCAGCCTGTTCTCTACCTTTTCTCTATTTAATGATGGCCCTATGACCAAAGCGCAGATGTTCCATTTCCCTCAAGAATGTGGGGAAAACCATCTTTAGTTCTTTCAGTTTCAGTCTTAATATTACCATTGTTATCTACCAATGAGTACTTGTTTGATCAAGTTTTATTTTCAATTCCCACATACATTTTGGTGACTCCAAGTATACTTTGTGAGACTTTTGCGCCTGGATAGAGAGGGGATGGAGGATTTGGCCAGAACTCTTCTTTGATAAACAGAGGTGGCAGACCAGCTCTTCTATTCAGGAGAGTTTCAGCGCAGAGAAATACTGGCTATGCCTCATAGTTGTTGCTTTAGTGCTTGTTTCAGCTGGGCAAGGACACTGGATGGAATGATGTCTTTGTACTTATTTTTACATGTGACATTTAAGAGGCAAAATAAAGCTTGAAGATTTTCTCCAGATGTGTTTGTAATAGAGATCTAGAAATATGAGGAATGCTTTGTGGACCTTGTATACAGGTATTTCATATCTAGTAGTTGACTGTAATCACAAGGGATACGTTTCCACTGAAACCATCCGTGTACAAAGGAACATGGAGCACATAACCCACCCTGTGAGAAATGCCCCTTACATACACCACGGTCCCAAACACCACACCCTGGTCAGGACATGCTGTGTGCAGCCTGGACACAGCAAACCTGGCACAAAACCCCCCAAACCAGGTCAGTGCCTCCGGAGGATGGCACCATGGAGTTGGAGCCTTTGCACATCGAGCTGGAGAAGCAGTTTTTTGGTCTTGTTAAAGTTCGTTCAAGTTCTCAAAACATTTTCTTTTCTCCACTGGGTTAAAGCGTTCACCTTCCCAAACTGGCCTTGAAGAACATGGAAGCATCACCCCAAAACAATTAACAGCCCAGGAGGTAGGACAATTAGCTGGGGTGTGAGAGATTTCTGGAGTCAAAGCCAGGAGGATTTAGCCCCCAAGCCTAATGTGAGGATATTTCTCAGCAGAGCAGGGGCTGCTTCAGAGCTCTCCTGTTGTGATCTTCTGTTTCAATTAAAAATTCAGCAGACCACTGGACCTAAATAAAGAGATCCTTTTGAGCCCCAATGGTCAGAGTACTTCTGTGAGATGTGGGAGGCCAAGTTGGAGCCTATTTAATATTTATACAAAACAGGGCAGTTCCAGTGCCACACCCCGTTAAACATTTCAGGTTCAATATAGTGTAATTTTCCTTTAAGAAAACCAGCAGAGAAGCTCTTCACCAGAAAATTCCCAAGTAGCTTTTCCTCTTGAATTACCTATGGGCTTTGCCAAAGTAGCTGACGTACAACGAGATTTTTGCCCTCGGTAATTTTAAGTCCATGGGTTTTTCCTAAGGGTGATTCATTTTACAAAAACACACAACAAATAAACAAACACATCACTGGAGTTAAGAAGCAGCATGTGCTATGGATTAGGGAAAAGAGCACCCCTCAAAAGCCCAGCTGTCATGTTCAGTATAAAGATAATGTCAGTTTTTTCCATTCCATTGTCTTCCTTTCTGCCTCCTCTTTTCTCACTGTCTCCCTTGGTTTAGTTCTCACTCTCCGTGTCATTTGTTTCTTTTGCTTCCAGGCTTTGTCTAGACCAGGGTGTGGGATGTGTTGGCTTGGCCAACACCAGCTAAAAGTAGAGCAGATAAGACAGTGAGCCTTGGTTTTGTTTAAAACTGACTTAGGTATACTAAAATATTAAACATCTTCTTGTCCAGATGAGCCGTTTATTCCTCTGAAATGAACATTGGTCCTTTCTAGGGTAGTGTCAATACCAGTCCCATCCCATGTTTTCCTTTCTGCAGCTTCGTTTTTGTTGACAATGCCATTCCTGCACCGTGCTTGTGCTTGAGAGGCTGGGTCAAAGCACCTCTGATACTCGGAGTAGCACCTCAGGTGCTGGAAAGCCTCTTCCAAGGATGCAGGACCAGCTCTGTTTCCTTAACAAATGAACTTTAGCTAAAGCAACCACACAGGGCTCCAGGGTTGGCAAATATGCATTGTGAATACTATGGAATGAGAGGAAGAAGTAACCAGAAGCAGCTTAGGACCCAAACAGGAAGGAAAAAAATAATTTGATCTGATGTATTAGTTCCCACCTCAACTGAGATTTCAGTTTTCTCTCTTCCCTCTCCCTCCCCAACCAACTTTCTACAGCAAGTTGGAGCCTCTCTAGTGAAATTACAGTGCTTGTCAGCTCAAGGAACTTGATCAAAATTAAACCCATTTCACCAATAAGTCCACACAAGTTTTTTTCTTTCATTCGTAGGAAATGCATATGTGAAATTAAACCCAAATTTGGCAAAGGTGAGACTTTTGAATCAATTCACAATGAGTCTCATTCATTCATCCCACTGTAGCTGAAGCACAGTATCTCATCTCAGAACACGATTAGCTTCTCCATATAGCAATATCCCTGCCCTTTTTTTTTTCTTTGAAGCATGTAATTGGTGAGGCACGATGGACATGGAATGTATCTTGCTGCAGCAGACAAAAAGCGACACTCAGAGTTTTTAACTACAGTCCAGTTGTTTTAAGATGAGATGATGAATTACCCATGAGGCTGGGGCAGGCCGGGGGGCTGAGGGGTTGGGAATGGGCAGGAAAATGGCTCAACGGATTCAGGGAACAGTAAAGAAGGCCAAGAGCTGGAGGAGAACTGCTGGAGTGATCTCTGGTTTGAAAGCCAAAGATTTCCGGGCAGAAGCCAGAAGGGCTTTATAAACGTAAATGAGTGGGTGGACAGAATAGGTCAGCCATGTATCCCGAGGTCTGGCGACTCACTGACCCTCTTTAGCTCCAGATGCTGCTTTTAATGCACAGCTGGCTGCTGGAGGAGTATTTCTGTGTAAACAGATGCGAGATGGATCTCACATCCACGCTGGAGTCCAGAGCTGTTTGCCCAGCCCTGTCCAGGCTGGAGGTTGGGATCTTTTTGATCATGTCCCGCACGTTGTACTGTACTGGGATGAATCACTTCCTGCCCCTGCCCTTTGTGCTGGTGCTGCATCACAGCCCTGCTGCTGTGGGACGGGATCCTGCAGCCCTGGATGAGCTGTTTGTGTGCTCGGAGCTCTGTGCTGAGCTGCGCGTGTGCTCGGAGCTCTGTGCTGAGCTGCGCGTGTGCTCGGAGCTCTGTGCTGAGCTGCGCGTGTGCTCGGAGCTCTGTGCTGAGCTGCGCGTGTGCTCGGAGCTCTGTGCTGAGCTGCGCGTGTGCTCGGAGCTCTGTGCTGAGCTGCGCGTGTGCTCGGAGCTCTGTGCTGAGCTGCGCGTGTGCTCGGAGCTCTGTGCTGAGCTGCGCGTGTGCTCGGAGCTCTGTGCTGAGCTGCGCGTGTGCTCGGAGCTCTGTGCTGAGCTGCGCGTGTGCTCGGAGCTCTGTGCTGAGCTGCGCGTGTGCTCGGAGCTCTGTGCTGAGCTGCGCGTGTGCTCGGAGCTCTGTGCTGAGCTGCGCGTGTGCTCGGAGCTCTGTGCTGAGCTGCGCGTGTGCTCGGAGCTCTGTGCTGAGCTGCGCGTGTGCTCGGAGCTCTGTGCTGAGCTGCGCGTGTGCTCGGAGCTCTGTGCTGAGCTGCGCGTGTGCTCGGAGCTCTGTGCTGAGCTGCGCGTGTGCTCGGAGCTCTGTGCTGAGCTGCGCGTGTGCTCGGAGCTCTGTGCTGAGCTGCGCGTGTGCTCGGAGCTCTGTGCTGAGCTGCGCGTGTGCTCGGAGCTCTGTGCTGAGCTGCGCGTGTGCTCGGAGCTCTGTGCTGAGCTGCGCGTGTGCTCGGAGCTCTGTGCTGAGCTGCGCGTGTGCTCGGAGCTCTGTGCTGAGCTGCGCGTGTGCTCGGAGCTCTGTGCTGAGCTGCGCGTGTGCTCGGAGCTCTGTGCTGAGCTGCGCGTGTGCTCGGAGCTCTGTGCTGAGCTGCGCGTGTGCTCGGAGCTCTGTGCTGAGCTGCGCGTGTGCTCGGAGCTCTGTGCTGAGCTGCGCGTGTGCTCGGAGCTCTGTGCTGAGCTGCGCGTGTGCTCGGAGCTCTGTGCTGAGCTGCGCGTGTGCTCGGAGCTCTGTGCTGAGCTGCGCGTGTGCTCGGAGCTCTGTGCTGAGCTGCGCGTGTGCTCGGAGCTCTGTGCTGAGCTGCGCGTGTGCTCGGAGCTCTGTGCTGAGCTGCGCGTGTGCTCGGAGCTCTGTGCTGAGCTGCGCGTGTGCTCGGAGCTCTGTGCTGAGCTGCGCGTGTGCTCGGAGCTCTGTGCTGAGCTGCGCGTGTGCTCGGAGCTCTGTGCTGAGCTGCGCGTGTGCTCGGAGCTCTGTGCTGGCGCCTGCTCGCACGGAGAGAGGGCTGCTGTGCGTCTAAACTGCTGTGTCATACTTGGTTATTAATGACCGAGAACCACATGACACAAACTTCTGGGAAGCTCCAGCAGATTCCAGGAAGGGGTCAAGAAGTTCAATAAACAGTTTTATTAGAACTTGAACTGCAACCAAAAGGCTACACATTGACTTTTTCTATAAAAAAAAAAAAACCTTTGTGAGTGTTACTTGAATTTGGAAATCCTGTGAATGGCAGCAGAAGCACACGGGTTATCTTTTCTTCCTGCTGGTTTTTATGTCACTGCTACTTCACAGTTGTCCTCGATAGGAAATCTGAGAGCACCCTCCATTTACATTTTTCAGTTGCCTTTCCAGCTTGTTGGTAAACTCTAGGATTGCCTGAATTTCCAAAGGTCATATTCTTTCCTCAGTGATAGTGGTGGAGATTCAGAAATGAGCGGTGAGATTCCAGACTGCCCCAGTGTCTGAGGCCACTGTGACACCTCTTGTGGGCACATCAGCCGTCCTGCTAAAGGGAGACAGAAACTCCAGCTGAGTGCATTGTCTCAGTGAGTGCAGGTCATCGTTCAGGATGAGAAATGGCACATGAACACACATTGTGAGGACACCTTGGAAAGGGAGTGTGTACCCACAGCGAGGAATGGCTGGGGACAGCACCTGGGCCAGTGTCACAGGCAGATGGCCACCTCTCAGTGCCCAGGGTCAGACAGAGCACTCACTGCCTCTGCCTCCTGCAGCAATCCTGCCAGCTGAGTACGTTGGTGCTCTGTAAAAAAAAAAAGAATTTTTCAGTAAATTGCCTTTGCTAAAGTAATTGCTTTTACATTATCTCTACCGCACGCTCGTGAAGAATGAGCTGCAGTTCTGTCTCCCTGAACATGCTTTCAATTAATGTTCCTGGTCACACTGCTGTGTTTGATTCTAGTGCCATCCAGCCCTGTGAGATGTCTAGCACAGCACATGGTATAAATGGATCCATTTGTTCATTCATCATTTGGATGTATCAGAAGAAATGGGAAATAGGGATTCATCTCCCTTTCAAAGTGACCAGAGAGAATCCATTATAGTAAATATTAGTGATGCATTAATGAGCATTGCTATTTCAGTGTTACTAATGAGTACTGAGGCACAGAAATTAGGAGCCCAAGCCAACTGATTCTGATGTAAAATTAAGGTGCTTTTTGGCCTTACTAGAAAGTGACCAAATTGCTACTTGAAATAAATTGAAGAGCTAAAAAACTCGAGGCTGGGTGTGCATCGTACTCTGCCGATCTGTCCGCAGGACAAAATCTTTAGTGTTTGCTTTTTTGGCTGTTTGCTGAAAACCATGGCTCTGTGGGAGAATGTTGAGCAGTTCTCATCCTGAGCAGACAGAGCAGCATTGCCCCCAAACAGAGTCAAATGTACCAAAACTCTGCACTGGATCATTCCCTGGGTGCTGGAGCCGCCTTTGGGGTAAAACACAGCAAGAGCTCAGCAAAACATACAGAACTACTCAGCAGTCTTTAATGGAGGAAGTGAAAAATACTGCATCTGTCTGAAAGAAATGGGGAATTTTAGGGAGGTAGGATGGAATTACCCAAGCTGGGATCTGACTTCAGTTAACTGGTGTTGACTCTTGCAAAAGCAGCCTCAATTTTTTCAGTGCTCACGCTGGTCAGGAGTTCAGTCTGACCTCTTGTCCTACGGATGGCATTCCAAACATCCTGACACCTCCTACCATGGGAGGTGGGCTCACTGCTGACTCAGAAAATCACTGCTGCTAATCTCTAAAGCTGCTCAAAACAGCACTTGGTGTTTATCAAAGCCTTCGCCTAAAATGTGCCATCACTTTTCATGGCTGTTCCAGGGTTCCTCATTAGAATAGATTCCTGTACAGGGAATATCCAGTCTGTTGGTGCTGCTGACAATGGCCAATGATCATATGGATCATTCCTGGTGTAATGCACGTTATCTGCAGAGGCTGCTGAACTTCTGAGCTACTGCAGAAACTTTACTTCATGTAAAAGTTGCACATAGATATGCAAAAGACGCTTTTTCATGCCAGACAACTTGCATCTTGGGCATGCCTAAAGCTGTGACTGGAAGGTGTAATTGTGGCATTTCCAGGGAGCTCTGAACCCCTTTGGGGTAACAGGAGCACACCGACAGAGCCTTCAGCTTTCCCAGGCTGTGAGCCTGCGGCTCCTCTGCTTGCCAGTAAAGGGGAAGAAGCTTAAGAGGTGCAGATCACCTTAAATAAAAACACCAAATCACTGCTTTGCCCCAAAATATGAAGCATCTGCAATCAGAGCTGGTGCACAGCTACAGTCAGTCTCACAGGTTGCAAGGATTTCCAGCTCACAGAAAGCAAAGCACCAAAAGCAGCAGAGCTGAAGTCGTGTTTTCTGTGCCTTCATGCCCTGTGCTGTCTGTCCTGAGGGCTGTGAGCTCCACTGCATTTTCCATAGTTGGGCATTTACTGCTCTCTCCTCTGCTTTCTGTGCTGTGAATACAAGGTCACTGCTCCTGGAGCTTTTCCCTTCACAGATACATTTGTAAAATTTCTATCTGACAACTACAGTGAAACACAAAATGTTAACATAATTTAGACCTGTGTCTTTCTATCAGATCTGGTGGAAAGCTGCCAGTTGCTTTGAAATTATACTGATGGGTAAAGAGACACGTGTGTGTAACATATGTAAACACAGCACAGTGACATAAATCCCATTTCCTTGGGCTATCAGGTTAAAGATAAGAAATCTGGCAAGAAAGAGTCACTGCAGAATGCTCTGCCAAAGATGTGGTTGGCATGAAAATGGAGGAGATGGCAAAGGAAAATTTAACATTTCATTGGTAACTATTTCTCCCAAAGTTTCAATCAAAATGTTTTTGGCAGAATTTATTTGTTACAAAAGAAATTACATAAAATTAAACTTGATTTTCTATCACCAAAATTTCCATGGAAAGTTTTAGATCAGGCACAGTTAGAAAGCCCAAGAAAGCTTCCAAGCAACAACAAAACCAGACAGACTGATCTCTTCTAGCTGGAAAACATAAGGATCAACAGAAACATGACAAGTGGGAAAAATATACATGGACTGAGGTGAAAGTTCTTAGGAAGTGAGGACCATTCAGTAACTGGCTTTGCATTTGGGTGACGCTGAAAAAAAATTACCCTCAGAATTTGTCCAAGCAACAGTGTCCTGTTTATATCTTGTGGTCTTATGAGTAACTGACTGGAAAAAAACAAGAATGAAAAGATAACAATTACAATAAAATTAAATTAAATAAGCCAGTGACTCATTACAGAGCAGTAAAAACAAAAACAAGATATTTAGGTCCCAATAACAACGAAAGAATTAAAAGGAAACACAAAAATGGCTGGGTTGTTTTCCTTCTATGTACAATCAACCACGTGGAATAGGAGAGGAGCAGAACCCATGGCACAGTTGTTCAGTGGAAGGCAGAGAATACACAAAATATTAATTACAATGTTAAAGTACCTTGCAGTGTTAATTTGAGTGGGACAAAGCTTTTGTGAAGCACCACAGAGGGACATTGCTCTCCACACATCCTGGCAAGGCACACCACTGGAACTGACTGCAGCATTTATCCACACTCTGGCTCCATAAATGACTTTTATTAAGAAATATTGTCAGGCTTTAGGAAAGTGTTATCAGTGAAGGCCCATCCATGATCTCCTTCATAACTCTGATATAGACTCAGGGCTAATCCCAGAGTAAATGCAATCCAAGGAACTCTTGGAATATTTAAGCAAATGAGCTCAATTTCATGTGACTCTGCTGGGACAATTTGTGAAGTTCCTGTGCTCCCAAAGCACAGCAGTGTTTGGAACTGTGCATCCTGAACTCGGTGCTGTTCCCAGAAATCTCACATGGAATACTGAGTTCTGCATGGCTGAAGTGCTTTGATTTAGCAAAAATTCTAAAAGATTTATTCTGAAGAAGAAAATGTATTGTACAAAGGGATATCTTGACTTTTCAATGCCATTGAAAGCTAACAAGAAGCTGAAAAACTCGGGGTAGAATACCAAAATTCCCAAAATTTGGGGTCATTTGTATTGGCTTGCCTCTGAACAGATTTGATCTTTCTGTCTCTTTTCACATATTCCAGTGCTCTCATTGATCTCTAAATTATCCCTTCTTCATTATCTGAAGTGTGATGGAGAGAGGAGCACGGGGGCTTTTGGACTGGGTTGGAGTTATTTCTGATGGAGTTTGCAGACCTTTAACTTTGCTGCAGTACGAAGGCTGACCTGCTCTTTCTGAAGCTTTGAAAATTCTGTGTAAATATATCTTGTTTAGTTCTGTTTTAGCATTGCATCCGAAGAACAAAAAAACACTTTATAAACACAAAGAAAGAGTGTGCATTCCACCAATAAGGTAAAATATTATCTTGGAGGAAAATAAGGCACAAAGCAGCAAAGTGATTTCCCCATATTTGCTCTGGGAGCCACTAGGAGAGCAATAAATAGAATCTAAATCTCCTGACTGCTTGTCCTGTGCTTGAGCCACGAGGCTGCATCTGCCAGGCCCTGATTTCTGTGCATTGTTGTGCTGCACAGATGGTAAATCCTGTGCAGAATAAACAGGCTGAGCAGGGAACAGCTGCACATGCCTTTGTGACCCTGCAGCAGATTTGTACCCTCACATCTCCTACCCAGCCCTGTCCTCAGTTTGCTGAGCTGTTTACAGCCTGCTTCCCTGGAAGTCAGCGCAGCTTTTTCACAGCTACTCCTTCAATTCTTGAAAAGACATGACTCAAGTGTTTTAACTGTCTGGCTGCAGTGTTTGCTGCTGTTGTGCCTGTCCTGGGCAGGAATGTTTTCCTGGATGTTCCTGGCACCAGCAGCTCTCAGGGTCATGCAGAGCCGTGCTGATCTCGGGATCCTTTTCCTTTACCAGGCTGAACATTTCAGGGCTTGGAGGGCTCAACAAACACGTCCTTCACGAGCAGCTCAGTTCTTTCACATGAAAGATGCTGCCTAACTGAGACCACATATGGCAAGGTCACCCCCCGTTTCTGAGATGTACACATGGCCCTTTCTCTAGGGGAGAAGGCTTTTCAGTCTAGAAAGCTTAGTAGGGAACATTTTCTTGCCCCCAGCTTCTCCATTCCGGGTTTACCAAAAGAATGACAGCAGCCCCTCTCCTCTTGTGTTCGTGTTACAAATGTTTCCTGCTGACTACAAGTTCCAGTTTGCTAAATGCACGCTCTGGTTTTGATGAAAGTGTGCTGAATTTATACTTCTGCTCTAAAATAGTGACTTACCAGCTGGGCTTTGTGCTTTGAAATGTCACTACCAGTGGCATACCAGATGCTGGCAATAAGCTGACAGCCCAGATTTTCCACTGAGGAGTCACTCACCAACACTGCTGTTGTAGCAGAATCTAACAGGTCTCCGACTCATAACTCTTCAGTAGCCACTACTTTGCTTTTCTTCAACTACTGAAAATTGTGTATTAAAACTTAGCTTTATTTAATTCTGAAAATGCCCTCTGTTTGCCACCAGACGAATGCAGCAGAATCAATCCCTGTTGGGAGAGATTACAAAATAATGAGTGATAATAGAGTGGGGAAAAAAGAAGTGAGGAGCTTAGAGCTATCAACAATGCAGATTTTTTCTGCGAGGTTACTGGAATTCATTGAAAACCACCAAACTATAAAAACAGAGGCTGAGTTCTCATCACCTTCATTGACACGTATCAGTTCAGCTTAAACTTGGAGGGATGGACTGAGTTCACTCTGTTCCACCTCTTCCAAAACATCCAGAAAAAGTGTCAGGCTGAATGGGCATGTGCCAGGCTGAGTAGTTGGGAAGCAAAGAGGAATTCTGGCAGGAATGCTCACCTCTATTTCCTGGGACTCTGGGGACACTCAGCTGTTTGACTGAGCAGAACATGCTCCACACGTGGACAAGAGCTGCTCCTTGATGGGACAGAAGGGCTGCAGAAAGGCACAAAGGGGACAGAGGATCTGCTCAGCCACAGCAGCTGAAGGAGGCCCAGAACAGCAGCAGCTTAAAGCCATCACAGAGTGTTTATTATTCACCAGTGTTACACACCAAAAAGCTTTTGATGTCTGCTCTGCTCAGACCTGGAAGAGCTGCTGAGCTTCAAGTTGCGAGGTTAACCCAGCTTGAATCCCAGCTTGGCCAAAACCTGTGCTTAACCCTGACATGTTTGAAACTGAAGCTATAAAGTGTCATAAACAAGGACCACTCGGTATTAAATATAAGTGTGGTCATTTTATGGCAAAATGATCCAGCAGGATGTTCTAGTATCCCTGTCTGTATAATCCTGGCTCTGCTAAATGAACTGCTGAGAAAATGAGTTTGACTACCAGAGAATAAGTTGTGTTACATCTTGCAGATATCGAACCTGTTGTTTCAGTATCTCCCTGAAATTTGTAAGGGGCTTATACCACAACAAAGTCATGAGGCAGCGAGATTGGTGGGCAGTTTATGCTCTCTAAGGAAATTAAGCTACACTTTAGAAGTGTTGTGTGACAGTGAATCAGTCTGGGCCTTTTACCAACGCACAAATGGAATGAGAAAGGTGTTTATAGCTGGCATTTGTATTCCAGCAAATGTTTTAGCAGAGAGCTGAACTTGGAGCAAGTGCAGATGCTGCCATGCTCTTCGGAGTGCCAGGGTGTCACACGGTGCCCAGGGAGCTGTGATTTGTTTCTCTGCAGCCCACGGGGAACTGGAGTCATTTGCAACACCACTAATTCTTGTTTTCTGCAAGGCAAACCCGTGAGGGGAGAGGGGAGGAAGCAGCAGGCATACATCAAGCAGTCTTTAGGCAGCGAGCCTCTGCCAAGGGGAGATAAGGAGAAATGAATTAGCTCCTCTGGAACCAACTCCACTTCTCTGTCTTAAATAACTTCGGCTTTGTGCCCAGTGAAAACACATCCTGGCTTTGAACGTCTTGTTTCCGTTCCATGTCAATTTTCTCGTGCTAAACTAATTTGTTGAGGCTCTGCTAATGTCCCTGCCGGAGGAGCTCCCACCGCCCTTATCTTTATTTACTCAGAAACATCATGACAGTATATTTTAGCCCTCTTTGCTTTCCCAATTATTTTCAGCAACATTCCCCATCTATCCTAAAAGCCGCTTCCTGCACAGGGATGCATTTTAGCAAGAGGAGAAAGGGAATGCAGGAGCCAGGTCCTGGCCAGTGTTGCACAATGGTGGGGCCAGAGGGTGAGCAGCCCTGACCTTGGCCAGTCAGGAGTGCCAGCACCACAAATCAGCACCAAGCCTGCAATGCCCTCAATCTGACATTTAATGGTCATTCCAGGAGGAACCCGCTCTGCTTGATGGATGGTCACTGTGGATGGTCACTGTGGATGGTCCAGTCTCCAGCAGGCTGGAATGCCAGCAGCACCACAGAACAGCAGCACCACAAAGCAACACCAAGCCTGCAATGCCCTCAATGTGACATTTAATGGTCATTCCAGGAGGAACCCGCTCTGCTTGATGGATGGTCACTGTGGATGGTCACTGTGGATGGTCCAGTCTCCAGCAGGCTGGAATGCCAGCAGCACCACAGAACAGCAGCACCACAAAGCAACACCAAGCCTGCAATGCCCTCAATGTGACATTTAATGGTCATTCCAGCAGGAACCCGCTCTACCTGACCACTGTGGATGGTCCCTGTCAGCTCTGAGCCACACTCTGCCTCTCTCAGCTCCTGCACATCTTCCTGAGCACAGCAGGTCACAGCCAGGAGCAGCAGCCTTTCCTTGGCCTTTCCAAAATTTGGGTGGTTGTTGGAGTTTTCTATCAAGTGACTGCAGCAAGAAAGAGGGACACGCTTTAAGTGCTGGACCAATGTCATGGAACAGGTCTGTGCACATTCCAGGGTCCTTTTCCTGCAGGACCTGAACCTGGTGGCTCCACAAAGTTTATTTCGAGCTCTTAAGTCTGTGAAATATTTAATCATTTTGTAACTAAAATCTGTCTTTAGGTTTGTCCATTCTGCCTGTGCCTGCACCTCTCTCCTTGGATTCTGGACCATTTTTCCATGTGAAGGATGGGAAATGGCTGCACTCAGAGCATCCACGCTGGGCTGGGGGAGTTACTGGAGGGCAAAGGCTGATCCTGCCCTCCCTCCCTCCCTCTGAGGCTGAAAAGGAGCCTCCCCTGAATGACACAGGATGATCTCGTTCCCTAGAGCTCAGCCCCACGTTTCCCTGCCAGGCAGTGATCCTGCCAGGAGCACAGGGCCTTTTGGGGGATACACTGAAGATGTTCCCTCCTGCAGAATGCCTCCAGCAGGGTAAAGATATGGGGCCCTTCCTCTCTCCTGGAAGCTGAAGATATGGGGGGAGCCTGTTCTGTCCCTTCAGACACTCGGCCATCTGCAGTTTCTCACCTTCCTCCCCTTCCCTGCTGACTCACGACACTCACTGGAGCCCGATTTAATGCTGCACTGCTTAGAGCATGTCTAAGAGTAAAGCCCTGCTTAGAGCATGTCAAGGGTAAAGCCCTGCTTAGAGCATGTCAAGAGTAAAGCCCTGCTTAGAGCATGTCTAAGAGTAAAGCCCTGCTTAGAGCATGTCAAGAGGAAAGCCCTGCTGTTTTATTTAGTCTTTGGAATGAAGTCCAGGGTTTCAATGACTAGAGGTTCTCTTCAGTTTCCTGTTAAATCGTTTCTAATTACACATCCTTTTTGATCACCATCTCTTGGCTGATGGTAAAAGGAAATGCAGTAGATTTTGGCTTGGACATCACAGCTAATGACTTTCTAGTCATTTCAGAACAACAAGGTACCAGTGCCACCTCTTGTTAGCAAAATCTGATAGCAACGAGCCAGTGACTAATGGTCCAGGACCAGCCTTGCTCTGTTCCACTGCTGTCATGTAAAGTCACTTCCTCGCTTAGCTTGTGGGGCATTGGCAATGTTGGACAGAAAATTTTTACACCTGGAGTACTTTTGCAAAGTTGAAAGATTCTGGAAGATTGTGCACTGCTGCTTCTGAGGATGGGTGGCAGCACAGGGGTGACCCTGGACAGCAGTGCCAGTCATCAGCAGGATTGTCCAGCTGCAGATTGAGGGTACATTCTCTGCTCTTTTAAGATCATTATCATTGAGTATCATATCTTTACTAATTGTTGGCTAAGACCCCAATCCTGTACTTTTGACAGCAATCTCCTTGGCATAGATATATTCAGGATTTAGCTGCAGTGTCAGTGCTGGCCAAAGCAGAGCCCCAGACCGTGTGTGCTTGGAGCAAGCTCCTGCCCATTGCTCTGTTTCATGATGAGAGCAGCAGCCCAGCTCCCTGCTAGGGCTGGAGACTCTGAGCAATAGGAGCAGTTTAAAAAGGAAGCTGCTCTGAGCTCAGGGAAGCGTTTTTTGCCTTTGGCCTGAAAGCCTGAGCTTCAATTCTGCTGCCAAGCCTTGGAGCTCTCAGCCCATGGACAGACGCACACGGCTCTTCCCCATCAGTTTCATCAGAATAAAACTGTTTTGTGGTTTCTTGTTATAAACTCTTTACAAAAGCTAATTACTGCTGGCATAGAATTAACCACCAGCTGTATAAGTGAAATTTTGCTCAGCTCTGGATGCTGGCTGCACTCACACTATGGTGAGAGGATCTGTGGGTGCAAGATCAACCCATCTGCCCTTCAGGTAGAACTTAGAAATCCTCTTTTATTTTTTCAATAATCAGGGAATAAATCCCAGTGTCCTTGTCAACATTTCCCCTCTAAACAAACTCCACTCTAATGCTGAAGGCTGCAAACAAAGTGCAGCAGCCTGCAAATGCCCTGGCACATTTACCTGTGTGTTTGATCTGCTCTGTTCCACGTGTGGTGTTCAAGCCTGCAGGGAAGGACTCCCTTTCAGGCCCTTTGCCTGCTCGGGGCTGGGCAGGTGTTTTTATAACATTTCGAATGGTTGCTTTGACTGGGAAAATGAAGGGAAAAAAATCTGCCTTGTGGAGACCAACCTGTGAGGTTTGCATTTTATTTATGGGAAAATAATTCAGCAGGGTCAACGGGCCAGAGGAGCCAGCTTGTCCTTTGGGCCATTCCAGGGGTTGGAGTGGTACCTTTTCCAGTGGTGCCTTTTCCAGTGGTGCCTTTTCCAGTGGTGCCTTTTCCAGTGATACCTTTTCCAGTGTTTCCAGACCAACACTGGACTGTGACCTGTGTTTTTAGTGAGCCTGCACCTTATGCAGACTCGACCACTTCTTTCCTCTTTCAGTAGTGGGCATGGTCAAAGTCCCTTCTGACAAATTTTCATTTTTATCATTGAAGTGCTATCTTTTCCTCGCTTCTGTCACCTTCAGGAAACCTGTTACCCAATTCTGGGTGCTCTTTGAGGAAGCAAAGATTAAGTAAGAGGCAGCAACGGGATGTATGACACTGCACTGAGAAACTGCATCTCTGAGGGACAGCAGGTTCCGTAAAAGCCACCCATAGCAGGGACCACTGGATGCTTCCCTGTCTCAAGTTCCTTTCTGGACACTTTCTTCACTCACTCGGTGTTTGCTGTCCTGCAACAGCAAGGAAATGAAGAAGAGGAAGGAAAAGAGGCGATGAGCACACATCTAAGGAGGGAGGGGGCAGATGAAGGTGCAGAGGTACCCTGGCAGCTTGTGCAACTGGCCTGCTCAGCGGGCAGTGTCCCAACAGGGCACTGAGGCAGTTTTCCTGTTAGACAAGAGCCTTGAGGAGAAAAGGAGAAGTGGGGCCCTTTGGGTTACAGGAAATCAGTAGGGACTGACCAACGCCCTGTCCAGACAGCAGCAGCCCTGCCTTTGCCCTCACCCGAGCATCCTGAGCTCTTTATCAGCCACAGAGCAATTCTGGGTGGTGTTCAGCCCCGGCTAATGACGGGTATGTGTCCTGAGTGAAGCAATCTGCAGAGCCATTCCTGTGTGTGCCTTACCCCGAGCCCTGCGGCCAATTCCACAGACCAGTTCTTCAGCCTGTTCACACTGTTATTTTTGCTAAACAGCTCTAATAAGGCAGGAACTTTGCTTTGCAGAAGGACAGAGGGGCAGAGCTCCCTGTGCACGGGGCTGCAGGGACAGAAGGAGGTTCTGCCTGCCCAGGGAGGCTGTGGCAGCACTGCAGGTCTGCCCTGGCAGGGAGAATTCTGTGCCATGCCCAGGGACACCCCGGAGCTGAGCTCTGTGTCTGCACCCCGAGGATCCTGGGGCAGTGAATCACCTCCTTCTGTGCACTTCAGAGCAGATGGAAACCCTTCCCTTCTCCAGAGCTTCACGCTGTACACAGTTCATTTGTGGTAACAGCTACAACCATACTTTTGACTGGCTAACCAGAGTTGAGGTTTTTTTTTGCCTGAAATGGCACGATTTTAATGCACTGTTGTATTTTGCCAAATGTCTGATCTTTCCAAGCTCCCAAAGTAAACAACTATTTTTTCCTGTTGCATCTATCATCACAAGGTTTAAAATGGGCATGGGAATACACCTGGAGAAACACTGTCCAGACAAGAGATGTCAAACCTTCTATTCTCACTGGCTTCTTGGATATTTTTGTTACTTTATTGTGCTGGCTGTAGTAATGGTTTGAAATTCCTGCTGTATTTGATTGTCAGTGACAGAGCTGATGTTTTAGTTCCTGGGTCTGAAGAACAACCCGGTTTTTACAGACTATGATGTGTTTTGTTATGCCTGAGCTCCCTGCTCAGTCTGCAGAAGTTGAAGGGCTGGGGTTTGAAATGAACTTGTTTGCAGCTTGGGTTTCTAATAAAACACATCAGTATTTCAGGCTGCTGAACACCAGCGGCAGTTTTATCCCCCAGTAAAGCCTGGAGGGCTCAGCTCACAGTGGGAGGGGGCAGCACCTTGCAGACTTGAACCATTCTATGTGAACATTGCTGAGACTGGTGAATAGCCCTGCCCCAGCTGGGCACATTTGGGTCATTCCTGTGGATTATAAAGGTGTTGAAGAGCCCCCAGTGCTCACCTGACCTCAGCTGTGCTCACCGAGTGCCAAAGCTGGCCCTGACCAACAGGTTCTGTGAGTGTGGGCCCTGTTTTTGCACCGGGGAGAATATGGGGGTTTGAAATGTGTCAACCCCAACGCTGCCATTCCACTGAGTCAAAGGCCCCAGCTGAGTGGGTGGATTTTTACAGAAGGCATGGCTGATTTTTAGACCATTAGTAATGTAGTTGAGGAAGATAAGGTAATGAACAGTGTGATCCAGTCTCATGCTGCAGAGTGCAGAGAGTTCAGCTGCAAGAGTTAAGAAAGAATTCTTTTTGCTGTCTGTGCCATTGCACAAGAGCCGAGCGAGGGGACAGATATTGGCCATGATGTGGTTTATTGATGGCTGCTATGGAAAATACATTTCTGCTCATGTTCCAGATCTGTGTAACCGGTTCTGGACAGGCAGCATTGCCCCTCAATTCCTGAACAGCCAGCACAGAGCATTAGCAGAGGAGCTGCAGCCTGGGAGTGCCTGGCAAGGGGAGTCTGTTCCCATCTCTGTGCCCAGAACGGGCAATATCGACCATGAGGATTGTGCCAAGCTGGTGTGAAACACCTTCAGTGCTTGTAAACACTTCACACCAGGACAAAAGGCCATAAAGAAAAGGATCACTTAATATTTGCATGCACCAGGCTTAAAAGGTTACATTTAAGCCATTACAAGGCTTAAAATAAGGGATTCTTTCCCCCATGTAGTTTAAATGGATCAGTGTAATCTCTTGAAATAAGTGATCTGGGTTTCTCTGTGGTGGTGGAACTGTTAGCAAAGTACAGAAATGCCTTTACTTTCTATACAAACCTCAGTAGTTTTCTTCTTACCATGTGCATCTGTGATTGCAGGTAAAAATTATCATGCAGATCTCTAAAGATGCTCTCAGCCAAGAAAAGTTGTGTATATTCAGCTCTAATTTCACCTTTCAAAGAAAAGAAAAAGTTAGAGATGTTGAGTGAGAGTGCACAGAACTGTCCCTACATTAAATGTTTTATGAAAGGCTCCATTGGGGTATTAATTTATTTTAGTATTTGCATGTAGTGCTGTGCAGATCCCAGTCTTCTTCACTGTCCTTGGCTCCACCAAATACATCAGCTAAAGCTCCATTTACACACGGCATATACACAGGTGCTTATAGACCGCATATACTGTTATAGGACATTTTTTCTTGAAGTTAGATTACAGCACAGTGCAGGTAATTAACCAGCGATCTCTATACAAATTAAAAGGGTTGGTGCGTGCTTTATTTTGGAAGTACAATTACAGTAATTTCAGTGCATGCTGACTGCATAACAGCACGCTCAGAACCCCAGGCCGATTTGGGGATGTGTGAGTGCTGCTCGCACATGCAAATGTGAGGCTCACTCACCTCCTGCCTTTGAAGTGCCACCGCTGCAGGATCCCTAGGGAAATGTGCCTGCGCTCCAAGGCTCCTAAATTTTCAACTGGTTTGGGAAACAATGCTTGAAAATTAAAACTCTTCTTCCCATTTCCTGTTAAACACCAGCACATCTGAGCAACACACGAGACACAGCTGGATGAACGCATTTCCTTTTTTTAATTCCCGGGCTGTGCTGGAGCTGGCCCGGGATGCGGCAGCGCTCGGAGCCCTGGCAGGGACAGAGCGCGTATTTTGGATTTAACTGCTCCCCACGCTGCTTTCTTTGTGCTAAGGCAAATTCTTGCGAGCACACTCACGGTGTATTTTCCTCACGATCAGGCTCCACGCCAAAGCGGGTGTCCAGGCTCAGGGAGAGGAGCTCGGCAGGATTGCCTGAGCGCTGGCATGTGCGGCAAGCAGGGGCAGCACAGGAATTACCACATTGCCTGTGTTCGAAAGCCTGAGCTCAAAATCAGCTGGGAAGGCAATGTGATTCCAAGCGACTGCTTACAATGTAGGTCAGTCGAATGCAAAAGTGAAAGCAAATGCACCATGAGATTCCCACGTCTGCAGAGGGAGGGGATGTCAGCCTGTAAGTGCAAAAAGCCCCAGAATTCATGTGTGACTCGTGTTTTCCGGTGAGTGACAAACGTTGCCATCCTGCCCGGATGGGAAGTGGCAGAATCCAAGCGCTGGAGTGGATGTGAGAGTGCGAGCCCCAGGAGAGGCGAATGGGGTGTGTTGGTGTGCGCAACATCATCCTCCGGCATCCCTCCGGCATCCCGGGGTGCAGCCCGGACCGCCAGGCTGCGGTGGGATGAGAGGAGCCGGGAAAGGGGCTGAGAGGCGCGGGGAAAGGGGCNGAGCGCACGGTGACCCCGGTGCCCGGTGGGGCTCAGAGGAGCGGGGCAGTGCCCGATGAGCGCACGGTGATCCCGGAGGGGCTCAGAGGAGCCGGACACTGCCCCATGAGCGCACGGTGATCCCGATGCCCGGTGGGGCTCAGAGGAGCTGGACAGTGCCCCATGAGCGCACGGTGATCCCGATGCCCGGTGGGGCTCAGAGGAGCTGGACAGTGCCCCAGGAGCGCACGGTGATCCCGGTGCCCGGTGGGGCCGGAGGAGCCGGGCAGTGCCCGATGAACGCACGGTGACCCCGGTGCCCGGTGGGGCTCAGAGGAGCGGGGCAGTGCCCCAGGAGCGCACGGTGACCCCGGAGGAGCCGGGCAGTGCCCGATGAGCGCACGGTGACCGCGGTGACAGCAGCGCTCCCTCCGCCCCCGGCGCTGCGGGAAATCCCCGGGGCCGCACCGCATCTGCCCCGGTAACTCACCCTGCAGGGCCCCGAACTTACTCATGGGTGGGAAACGAGCCATGGGGATTTTCTCCCTGCGCCTCAAAAATGGCTTGTTCATACAGTCATTAATTTATATTAAATCTGTGTATGAATTTTAAACGGATCTCTGTGATATGGATACGCCCGCGGGATGTAAGCATTGCAATACAAATTAATGTTTCTTACTTCCAAAGTGGATTCCAAATTTGCATCCGCACAGGGAATTAATTAGGAGTAGCTTTTGCCTCTGCAAAAAAAATCCTCTTGAAACGCACAGTTTAGTGGGTGTCCCAGAGCACTGCAATGAGATGGGACTGAGATATTTGAAACGTGTTTCTTGCCTCAGTCATTGCTTTCAGAAAGACAGAATGCTCTGAGCAAAAAGGCTTCCTTCATATTAAACCAAAGAGATCGATCACCTGGTTTTAAATTTCTTCTAGACAGCATAATGTATTATTAAAAGTTCCCAAGGGAGCATTAAAAGCAATTATTTCTCCAGGTATGGAGATGTGGATGTATTAGCAGGGGGTAAGGTAAGGTAAGGTAAGGTGTATTTTTGCTGCACAGCATCCATGCTGTGGTTTGCCTTGTGCTCTTATTTTTACCCTGTGGTAAATGAAAAGCACCCCCAATATAAAAGAGGAAATATCTCTCTAACTTAAAACATCTTGGAAAGCACCAGAGCAAAACAGTAATATTTTTATTTCTCCTTAATGACTCAAGACTATTTTTAATTCTCACACATATAATGCATGAATGCTGTCACATTGTGACTACAGTAGTGTCTTGTGGAAACGTGTTTCTCCATTTGACCAAAAAGAGCTGTGGAAGGAGGTGATGGATGAAGAGTTCAAACTTCAGTGATGAGGGAGGTCAGCCTGTGAGTGATGATCTGTCACTGGCCTCAGATCATGAGCTGTTTGCATAACTTTGGCTCAGGACAAACCCAGGCTGAAGATGACAGATGATGCCATAGAAGCTTTCCCCGTTGGCTCATTCCAGTCTGATCCAGATCGTCTGCACCCCAAGGTCATTGGCACTCCAGAGCCAGTCACTGGCAGGGCTGACAGGGTTGGTGGCCTCCCTCCCACTGCTCTGAAGGATGACAAAAGGGAAGGCAAACAAATGAGAGGAGTTATGTGCCACTCATGGCCTGCTCTGAAGCTTCAGCAGCAGGGAAGAGAAGGGCTGAGACCGTGGTGAGTAACACAGGCCAGTGCTGCTCCTTCTCAGAAGGCACCACCCAGCTGATGGCCCCGGTGCCATGTGATTGCTGGATGCTCAGATGAGAGCAGGATCACACTCTTCGCAGGATTCAACCACTTCCTAAATTTGTGGTTGGGTGAGCAGAATAGAATCTTGTGTTTGATGGCCTCAGAAAGTGGCTAAAATTAGAAATAGAGGTGGACGTGTTTTTCAACCTTCTTGAACCGAGTGTCTTGTGTGCATTTCCCCACTGTCCTCCCCCTTGCCCTGAATTAGGTCTGTCTGATCCATCCTTTCTCCTGGCAGATGGACCAGGATTCAGTGCATCTTCCTTGTCCTTCCCTCTGTCTCCTCTTTGGTTTGAGATTCAAACAAAAACAGACACTGAAGTTTCATAGATCCAGATAACCCAATTCCCATCATTAATTATTACCTTATTGCCTGGCTTTCTTCTCTGGAAATGATCACACGGGAGAATCATGGTCATGGGGAAACTGTCTCGAGTCTCTCAGAGGATTCTGGTAAAGTACCCACCCCTCTTCCCTGTGGTCAGGCTTGGGCTACTCCTCTCTGCTGTATTTTCACAGAAAAAAAAAAAAGGGAAACCGTTAGGTCAGCAGCCCAAAAAATCAGGGAAGGAAAAGGCTGCTCAGCCAAGGCAGGGCCCTGCAGGGAAAGAAAAGGAGAAGGAAGAGCCACTGCAGCCAGGCTGTGACTCGGGGAACGCTGCCACAAGGGCATCTGGGTGTCGTGGCTGAAACTGCATTTCAGTGGGTGGGGAAGTTCAGAGTCAGGGGGCTCCCTGTTTGTCCACACTCTGGTTTTGGGAAGGTTCTGTTGAATCATTTTTTCCTGGTGCTCACATCCGCTCCTTGGGCGCAGCGCTGACTGTGGGACAGCCACAGCCTCCCTCCTTTCTCCTCTTTCCCATTCACTCATTATCCAAATGTGGCAGCACTGGTGGGTGTCATCTGCTCCTAATCCTCGTGTCTGTGACCTGTTACAGTTCAGCTTCTTTCTTTCAGGATGTCCCATGGCATTATTAACTTCTGGCACTCAGGCAAAGCCTTCTCTGTGACACCATGTGAGGACCCCCTGCTCCTGCCAAGGATGCTGATGTGCTTGGGACTGGGACCATCTCATCTCATATCCCATCTCATCTCATCATCTCATCTTATCTCATATCTCATATCTCATATCTCATCCCATCCCATCCCATCCCATCCCATCCCATCCCATCCCATCCCATCTCACTTCTGCAGCGAGCCCCTCTCCAATCTTTGGCCTGAACACCAAAAGATACTTGAGGAGAGGTTTTTCATTCTGCATGCCTATCATTGTCCATCCAAATTTAATCCCTCTCCACCATCCATTTTGTGTTGAAGAGCCCAGTAAATCCAAAACTGCAGTTCTGCTCACTTCTGCTTCTATTTCTGTCAGAATCCACGGGACTCTGAGGTTAAGCCCTTCGGAGAAAGGAGATCATTTTAGTCAGCCTTTCTAAATCTCTGAAATCTGTGCTCGTGTCAGGACCCAAAAGGGAAGAAAGTTTCCCATGGATGGGGCTTTTGCTGAAAGAATATAACCTGACTCTTAATACTCTGTGACCTCATATTCCAGGGAGCTGCAGTCTGGAAGCAAACAGCAGCACTAAAAATAAACATGTTTTGCCCTCATCTCCATGCTGTTAGTATAAAAGGATGGAGTGGGTGGACTGACTCTTCTGTGCTCCTTTTCCTTTCGGTCCTTTTTTTGTTTAACTCAAGAATGTGTAGTTGTCATGTCCACAAGGTCTGACCCAGCCCAAGGCCTTTTCACTTCTTTCTTTGTTCTCAAGCAGGACCATTCTCTCCCACTTTCAGGCAGCGTTTCCTTCAGGCATTAAGATGCAGAGTGAGGGGTTGCTGATCTGATTTATCAGTGCAGCTTCTTTCCAGTTGTTCCCCCTCTGGAACACCAGTACAAGTCTCCCCCATTCTCCTCCCTCCTGCCTTATCAGAAGCTCAGCCCAAGACCCATAAGGGCCACCTGCCAACACATAACTCTGCTCTAGCATGGATGAAACTCTTGATACTGCCCTTTTAAACTTGTTTTTCAGGTAGTTCCTACCCTTTGAACACTGTCATTTTTCAGACTGTCATTCACAAAGTTCACCTCAACTCCAGCCTCTGAATTGAAAAACTTACATGCCTAATTTTTATGGACTAGAGTAAAGCAGAGCAGAAATTTCCAAAGTGCTGAATGATTTCTGTCCTAGTGAATTCCCCTAGAAACTGCCACCCATGTACAAAGTTCTGCTTCCAAAGTTTGGGCACAGAAATGTTCCCCTGCTTCCATGAGTGTTAAGATTGGATCTCCCAGTACAAGATCTCCACCAGTTCCAAGGCACTGGGGCAGGGCTGCATGGCCTGAGGTGGGCCAGGGTCATCAGAGTTAGACCTAACAAATGGATCTTGTAAAGGACATCAAATCTTGCGTTTTCCGGTTAGAACCAGCCAGAAGGAAGTTGAAAAATCCCTTCCTGTGGAGCCTCCTGTGTGCCCATAATGAGAATAAGTACACCACCATGCTCTGTGATTAGCAGGTGCCCTCCTGGAAGGGATGAACACAAATCCCTGTTGCTTTGCCAGGCTCCATCCCAGTCCCTCTGTGCCCTGTCACTGAATGCTTGCTGCTGTGTGGGTGGTGGAGCACATCCCTGCATGAGATTCCGTGGCAGAATGGGAATTCTGAGCTCCTCTGAATCAGAGGGGCCTAAATTAGAGCAAAGAGGCAAGAATCACCAGGTTCTGATGTCCAGGGATAATGGCAGTTCCAGTTCTGCTTGCAGAAACCTTTCAGAGCCCAGTCACTCCTTTTTTTTGTGTTCTCCCAGAGAAAATAGTGGTGTGTGCTCGGTTACAGATCAGTGCCTGCTTTGTGGACCAGGCCCAGCAGAAAGGAAAAAAGGTCTCCTGTCCTGGAGCCTTGCAGTGAAGTAGAAGATAATCCCACAGATATGTTCATGTGTGTGGAAGGTTTGAGAACAACCGGCTGGAACAGAGCTGTGAAAACTGATAAAAGACAACAAACACCATCATTTAAGCTGTTTTTGTAATTGCAGCGTTTTATTAACAAGCCAATATTGCTGGAAGGGCTGGCTGTGCAGATGTCACACATCCGCACACATTAGGCCTCTGGAAATTGTCCTGGTGATAGTTCATTCCAAAAATGGTTTTGGTTTTCTAGCTTTTTCTCTGAGAGGATAAAGGAAGAATGCTTTTCCCAAGGTCATTTTTGGTGAAAGTGTTTTCTGGCTCAGATCCAGTAGATCAGGGGGGGACAGACCATAGCAGCACAACTGGAGCTGAATTCTTGTGGTGAAGATGAGCACCACAACCTCGTCACAGGGGTTGTGACTGATGGAGGAGAGGGACAGTGCAAACCCCCCTGTCTTTGCTGCTCACCTTTCTTTCAATGAGGGTGTTCTGTGGTTTCTAAATTCCTTCTTGAGGACAGGTCCCTGAGTTAGTAAAACATGGAGGTTTGGATGAGAATATCCTGCACAGCCCCAAAGGGATGTGGTTCATGACAGGCCTCTTGCTCAACTCCAAAATTCAGGAAATCCTGAACTTTATAGAAGGGAGAGGGAATTTATCCCCCAGCATGTTCTTCTGTGACCAACTCTGCTTTCCATCCTCCACTGGTGATCTTTTATGAAATGCAGACCTTATGGGTAACTTGGTTATTGATTGTTCTAGGGAATGTTTTCTCAGGATGTTCCTCCAGGAGCTTGGGGAGGGGGAGAAAACCGTGACAGCTAATGAATGATTTAATAGCAGTGACTGCGGTTTAAATTTACACACTTGCACTTGGTCCAAACAGCTGTAAGTGCTTTATGAAAGGTGATATTCCCCCATTTTGTGGAAAGAGAAACTGAGGCACAGTGCGGCTCAGTTATTGTCCAGAATCGTTTGCTGCTGGGAATAGAAAACGCTGTCCAGGCTCTTGTGGGAACTGTTAGAGAATGCTTATTTTAAAGGAAGCTCATTCCTGTCTGGAATATTACTGAATTTTGAGAACTTAGGAACAGATGAGTTCTTTAAATTGGGCAAGGAATTCTTGGTTCTCCTTTCAGCTCTCTGCAGTGTGTAGCGTTTTGCTTAAATACAGCGGGAGCATTAACTGGAACATAGCTCTATATTTTCCTCCTTTTCCCTTCTCTTTCAAAGTCCATAGCATGGGGCTGATTTGTCTGAACCAAACCCTTGCAGTTGAGGGGTCCGGCTGCTCTGCCCTTTCATTTCGTGGTTGGTGAGCGCTGATTTCCCGTAGGTTTGTGCGGGGATCGCGCTCGGGATGCGCCAACCGCGCCCGACCCCGCAGCGCCTCCGGGAATCCGAGCCTGGCCAGGTAAAACCGCGCTGAAATCAGCCCCGAGAGCCGCCGGAGGACAGCCACAGTCCCAGGCTGGCCTTTCAGCTTTGGCCTCATTGATTTTGTTTGCTGAGGGATGAGCACTTTGTCCCCGGTGCAGAGCTGACCGCTTCAAAAAGAGCCCCTGTCCAGGAGCTGATTGCACCACAGGTCCTGGAAAGCCACTGACATTAATGTGCATTTTGAAAGAAGGGTTCAGGAGGTTAATTTTGAGCTGTTTGCGATTTTTTTTCTGTAATCTATAGGATTCTTAGGGCTGTCCTCTGCAGGGTCAGGGGTTGGACTTAGATGTTCCTTGTGGGTCTCTTCCAGTTCAGGATATTCCATAATTCTGTGTCTGTCCCAGTGGAAATGACTCCAAAAACGCCCTGACTGGGTCTGTGTTTGCACAGCAGCTGCTTTGTGTGGTGTTTGCAGGTGTGTCTGTCACAATATTACACTGTAAATGCAGTGTGTAAATGGAGGTCATCTTAAAAGCACCACACAATAGGATACAACTTAGTTTGCCTCTATAGAATTTGTTTTGGGGTTTGGATATTTTGGGGGGTTTTGGCTTAAAATTATTGTCTTTTATTATTTAATGTTTCTCTTGTTTTGCTTCCATCCATGCCCTCCTTCCAGTGTCAGTAAAAGAGCAGCGTAGGGTTGGCAGCTCCTGCACTCCCTGGGAGGGTGTGCCTGTCACCCCTCTGCAACTGGGACTTTTATCTCCCTACACACAAGATCATCCTTTCAATGTCACATGAGATTCTGGGAATGCTCTCCCTGGTCCCAGAACACTTGCAGAACTGTTTATCCAAGCTCTCTCATGGTACGCCAAGCCACCAGGTGTTCTGTGTGCCTGGGGCCTCGCTTGTTCTGGAAGGGTTCCCTGTTTTTTGTTTGTAGGGAGTTCTCCTGGTCTGCAGAGTGGGTTCAGTGAGCCCCTCCCAGTGCTCTCTGCAGATTCCTATTGATTGACAGAGCCTTTCCCACAATCACCCATGGGAGGATTGCTTTGGCCACCCTTCAGTGTCCATTTCCAGCCAAGACCTGCAGCAGGAGTGGGACAGGACTGTGCAATGGCTCTTTAAGCTGTGCCTGCCTTGATCCTCCTAAATACCCCCTGTGGGCATTTCTGTGCAGCCCATTCCTCCCCAGGCATGTGGGGCCTTGGCTGGGCATTTCTAAACATGTTTCTGTTTTGTGTTATGCAGCAGCCACCATGTTGTGGTTATTACAGGGAAAACAGAGTGAAAATCCATGGCTTCATGTTATACAGAAGGTCAAACAAGGTGTCCAACACATCAGGAAACTATAAATAGAAACTGTACAAAAACCAGCAGAGGAGAGGCGGTCATCTGAAACTGCACAAAGTTATGTGTCCAGTTTGGGAACTAAAGGGTAGGCTCCCCATATGGAGAGAGATAAATTTAATTTGAATTGCCCTCTGGAAGAAAATTCCTTGACTCTTTCCCTTAAGTGCTGGTAGGGTCTGGATTGGTGCACACAGGATCCATCAGCACTCGGCCCCAAAGGAAACAGATCCCAAAGGAAACAGATCCCAAAGAAAACAGATCCCAAAGGAAACAGCTCCCACACTCTGTCCTGCTCTTATGATTCTCAGGCCAAATTGTACCAGGGAGAAACCACCAGAATTACGAGGCCGGGAAGAACAAATTACACCTCTTAGGGTACCACATCATCGCCCTCATTTTTGTCCTTTAGAAGCACAATTATCTGTTTAATTGTTTTGTCATCACAAATAATAGTCCGAGCTGTTTTGTGGCACCTTTGCTGTTGGTGGTTTTGGTGGGAGTGCCCTGCGTGCTCCCCTGTATTTACACACAAGCCTGGCTTGTGTATTTGCAGAGATTACTCTCCCTTTCCAAACAGAAAGCAGTGACTGGACCAAGCCCAAGCATTGTTTAAAAGTAGCCTGTGACTCTGTGGTTTGTTTTCTTGTTTTGTCTGTAAAGGTCAGAGACATTGTGATTTTTATTTTTTTTTTTAGGTAAAAGTTCTTTATTTCAGATCTTTCACTAGGCTGAGCTGGAGGGGAAGTGAAAATATAATCTTGGTCAAAAGCATGATATTTCTTTGGTGATTTCTCTCATCAAATCCATGCCTGAAGTGGAAGTTGACCGTGTCTCCCTGTGAGGCCACAATACCTTCCACAATACCCCGGTCTGCCTGTCTAAATGGAACACCCTGAATTTGAGTTGAAATCCAATAAAAACACCTGGTTCTGCTGGGATTTTCCAGATGTGCCAAGCTGCTGTCAATCTCAGTGAGGCATGGTTCCAGCACTGGACCCTGCCTTATCTGGGCTGTCAGAGGGCAGGCAGGAGGATTTGGCGTGCACAGCCTGGGAGTTGCTGTGCTTTGCACCGGGGATTTGCACAGAGCAGCCTCCCTCGGGCACCTGGAAAAGGGACAGGAGGAAGAAATGCTCCCCCCTTCTCCGGGGTGAAAGAGCCCTTCAGTGGATCATTCTTAGCTGGTGTTCAAAGCCAGTGTGAAATTTTCAGTAAGGGTTTGCTCGTTGTAGCAAGCAAATCTAAGTGCCAGGGATATTTTCTGCAGGCTCTGATACTTGTGTGAGGTCTGGGCTTTTCTTGGAAATACTGTAGACATTGTACATAAACACTGGTACAAACAGGCTTAAGAACTAACTCCCCACTTTTTACAACTTTCTGCGTGCTCAGTAATGGCTAAGTGATGCAGACGTTCAAAGTAAGAGTGAAATTGTTGTTGGACATTCTTCTGAATATGTCAGATTTTAAAAAACTAAGTATTCAGAGGTGAAGAAATGGTGTCAGTGAATGGTTTGTATTGGAAAAAAAACGATTAAGATATCCTTTTGAAATAAAACTTTTAATTGACGGATCCCAATTTCTTTTAGCCCATTCCAATCATCTTTTTTTAATTTCAAAGTAGATACCAGGGAAGTTTTTGAAGTCTCAAAAATCTTCACGGGAAAGGAAAATTGTTTCCTGTTGATCTCAGCTTAGATGCTTGGGGGAGTATGACATTTTCTGCAAAATTAACAGAAACCAGGTAGGATTTTCACTGCACTGCCTGCCAGGCAGGTTTGAGAACCTGCTTGATTTCCTTCCAGCTCACCCGCCCAGCTCCAGGGATCCAGACAGAGGGAGTGGGAACCAGAGAGCCATCCAGGCTCTGGGTGTCCCCTGTGCTCTTCTGGAGCTCTCAGGGGGTGGCTGCTCTGGCCCTACACTGGGCTCTTCCAGGCTGTGCCTTCAGGCTGCTGGGGTGCCAGGGGCTGCTGGGGTGCCAGGGGGTGACAGGAGCTGCTGGGGTGCAGGAGCTGTTGGGGTGCCAGGGGGTGCCAGGGGGTGCTGGGGTGCCAGGGGCTGCTGGGGGTGTGACAGGAGCTGTTGGGG
>VZRP01021218.1:21608-34980 GCA_013397995.1 Malurus elegans | reverse complement strand
AGGGTGCTGGGGTGCCAGGGGGTGTTGGGGTGCCAGGGGGTGCCAGGGGGTGCCAGGAGGTGCCCGGGCTGTGCCCTCCGCAGCTCTCCTGACCCTGCCCGCTCCGCTGCTTTGTCTCGGTGCTCCGGGGGCTCTGAGCTCCCACCTCTGGCTCCTCCAAGGAGCAGCAGCCTTTCCCCTGCAGGGCAGGTATGCAGACTCTCCAGCTGCCCCGTGTCCTCTTCGGCTGCGAGTCAAACAATCCATTTTTTCTCAGGAATGTGAATTTGGCCACTAATTCACAGCAATTTCACTGAAGTAACTTGCGAAATTGAAGTGGCGCCAGTTGAAGAATATTCTTTAGGGTGTATCTAGGAGTGTTCTGTGAGAAATATTAATCCTTTGGAAGCTATAGATGAGTTGCATCCTGGATAACTCTGGGAACTGAATCTTCCCATCCTTGAACAACTTCTGCCCTAAGCAAGAGCATTGAGCCAAAGCTGCTGTGGGTCACACTCACAATACTCAAACCACATTTGCTGGTTCTCGTGCAATTCATCACCATCAGTAAAAACTGTGAAGATAAAAAACCTGGTCCTAGGTTTCTGGATGTAAATGTTTGGCTTCAGACCTGGAATTTTAATTTTGAGAAAGTTATCGGACACAGAGCTGGAGGTTTTGTGTCTGTTGCACCTGTCTTGGCCAACAGAATTGCCGTGAAGCTCTTCAGGCAGCTGAAGGTCACTTGGTGGGTGGCAGGAGAAGGTGCTGGGGCTCAGCCACACACAGCAGCTGGTTCACTCCCTGTTGGGGGCACGGGGGAAGAAATCAGAAGGGTAGAAGTGAAAAAATAGGTGGGTGAAACTAAAGCTGTGTGTAAAAGCAAACAGAACCAGGAATTCACTGCCCCCATCCCAGGGCCGGCAGGTGCCCAGCCGGGCTCCATCACACAGGACAGGGACTTGGGAAGGCAAACACCACCGCTGTCAGCATCCCCTCCCTCCCTCCCTCCCTCCCTCCCCAGGGGTGAGTGAGGAGCAGGAGAGGCCTTGGCTCTGTGCAAGGAGAGCATCTCTGTGTTATCAGCACTGCTTCCAGCACAAATCCAAAGCACAGCCCCACAGCAGCTGCTGGGAAGGACATGGACCCTTTCCCAGCCAAGGCTGGTTTGTGAGACCCCCGTGGCAGAGGCTGTGCCATGGTCCCTCCTGTCTGGGTGCTCAGGAGCTCCTTTGGTCCAAGCAGTTCCGGAGCTGAAGGGTGAAGCCTGGAGATAAAATGTCCATATGGCTGCACTGTGAATCACAGGGACCCTGTGGAATATGGCTTGTGCTCAAAAGGTTCACCATGTTAACCCTCACAGAGCTCTTGGGCACTGGGACATGAGTGCTTTAGCCTTTACTAAACAAATACTTTTAATGATTTGAGTCTTAACAGGAAAGTCCAGTGGGGGGTGTTGAACTCTGGAATTCGCTGCAGGGGGGCACTGGAGAGATTAGAGGCCATGGCTAATCAAAGAAAATCTGCTTTACATTGTAGTGCTGCTTGCACAGCTCCAATCCATATCTGCGACTCCCTTTTGCCTTAGAGGGAGCTCTCTGTGTACACTGACCCTTTCTGTGCTGAGCTTTCCTATAACATCTCCCAGGACAGCCTCAGTTTCTCAGGCAGTGGATTCGTGGCAGTTTTTGCAGGACACTTCTCTCCCTGCAGCCAGTCCCAGTTCCTCCTTTTTGGATCAGCACACCTTTTTCCATGGTTTTGGGGTAAACTGAGCTGTCAGCTAAAAGGAATTCTGGTTGAGTGTGCAGCTGCACAAGAGCTGTGGCAGCAGCACGGGGAGTGTGGAGGGTGGTGCTGCCCCAGCTGCTGAGGGTGAAACCACCCTGGTTAAACCAAAACGTGCCACGATGGCCACCCTGGTTAAACCAAAACGTGCCACGATGGCACCAAAGCACCAACAGCCCTGCAGCGCCCACCCTCCTGTGTCAGACAGGTACTGGGAGAGAAACACAGAGCTTCACAGGCTGGGGAATCAGGAGCTCTTCAACCCAGGAGATGCAGAGATTTGAAATAAAAACCTGCAGCTGAAGTGTGGGTGCTGTTCCAAGGTTTATTCCAGCCCAGCTGTCGCGGGGTCTCCGGGCTGCACTCTGGGCCTTGGAGGATTTGGGGCTGTGCGCGGTCCCAGCGGGTCCCACTGTGGAAATGTCAAACCCTGCTTGTTCCCACATCACTGCCAGAGCTGGTGAGGCTGGAACTCAGCTGGCAGGGCTTTGTGGCATTGCTGCACATCAGCTCTGGGCAAAGCTTCGCTTTAATCTGTGTTAGTTGGGGGCAAACTGACTGCTTTGTACTGAAGAGAGGAGACAAACGCACGCTGCTGTGCTAACTCATCCTCCCTTCAAGCACTGTGGAGCAATAACTTCCAGAAACACGGTGGAAAGATGTAGCCAGTGTGAAGAAACAGCTCAAACAGCTTCCTCAGTTTCTGCAGTGTTCCTCTGACCATGTTTGTGAACAGGTTTGAAAACACTGAGCTGTGCACCCACAGCGATCCCTGAATTCCTCCTCAATCCTGGGTAACATTCACACTGCCCAAGCACCAGAGCACAGCCACACACACCAAACTGTCCTCTGGCAGCATCCACATCCCAGTTGGAACGTGTCTTTTAAAAGGCAGCATTTTGCAGTTTCATACTTCAACTATCAACTAAACTCCTTATCAGTGTGATTCTATCAACAGGAAACTGGTAAGAAAAAAAAAAAAAAAAGATGTACTCAGCCCATAGCCCACGATGTTATCTAATCTCTGTCCAATCTGCTTTCTGCTTGGGGACACATGCAACAGGCAGCAGCAACCGTGTGTCACAAGGTCAGGGAATGCAGACAGGGGACAGCAGTGCAAATAACCAGCTGGGACTCCAAGAATCCAAAGTTGAAGCAGATTTTTAAAGCTGCTTAGTAATCAAAATATCTCACTGTGCAAATCAGCCTTTTTCTTGTGGTCACAGCTCTCTATTTGTGCTCACTGGAGGGTTTGTCACAGGGAAGAAATATGGGACAGGGGCTGTGGTGGGCTTGGCAGTGCAGGGTCAACCGTTGGATTTGATGATCTTAAAGGTCTTTTCCAACCTAAACTGTTCTGTGATTCTGTGCTGGAAAGAGTGTTTGGGGTTTAACCACATACCTGTACTTTGCAGGAACAAAGTGGTTTCACTTACCACAAAAGAGACATTTTCTGAGTGTAAAAGTCAGTTCCTGAAGTGTTCAGCTGTTGTGTGGGGATATCAGACTAAGGTAAAAGCTGTTATAAAAAATAAACATATAAAATGATGTCTGGATTTACAGTTGCTATAGATGGGTCATTGCTGGCATTTGCAGTTACAGCAGTCTGCCCTTGGCACCTGAAGGATGCTCCAGAAACACTTTATTATTCTTCATACTAGAAAATACTCAGACTCTCTCTGGAGCTGCTTTTTGGTTGAGGTGGTGTCACAGAGACAGAATGTCGGCTGCAATGACTGGAACAAGGCCCTTGGTCAGATGCAGCCCTGGCTAAAATCAAACTCAGACAGCAGATCATGTCCCTGGCCTGCCCTGCAGAAAGGGGAGAGGTAAGAATAACAAAACACTCACCAAGGCACCTCTGCCCAGCTGGAGCAGGTGGCACTGCAATCTTGTTATCCCTTCCCACTGACCCCAGGGTTGCCTAAAACCTCTGCAATCCGATTATTGGTGTTAATCTGTTGGTGTTATTGCACTAAGCACATTATTGAAGGGCTGGACAGGTATGGTGAGCTGGAATTTGTGTGAGGCTGGAGAATTAAATGGATTAATCAAAGTGTGCATGTCAACATCCATTTACCAGGACGGTGAGGAGCAAGATGTGGGAAGGCTGAGAATGAGAATTCAGAGTCAGACAGTTTCTTAGCACTTTCATAGACCATGGATTTAACTAATTCCCAGTTCTGGGACCCTTTTCTTGGAATTTGGTAGGGTAAGAAAAGAGTCTAAGGCCAAATGTACTCAAGGTGTGAATATAGGAAGTGACAATAGGTCTTCAGTGTGTAAAGACCTAGAATGTTTTTATTCAGAAAAAGTAATAACTGAAAAATTTCCTCAGGTGGTCTAGGAGTTTAGCAGAATTCAGTAGGAAAACTTGTTATTGCCAAAGCAGCAATCACACTCTGAGGGACTTTACCCCCCTGCTCTCCTCTCCCTGGAAAGACTGATATTATTTCTTCTTTTCTGGCTAAGGCACTTCTTGGTATCCTATTTCTAAGCAATTGGTTATTTCAGAAAATGATGCCATTAAGGTCTGTTTCAGAAGGAGAGCTCTGACTTAGGTTTTGCAATCCCTGAACCCTGTGAAAACTGTCTGGTTGTGTGCTGCTGTGTGTCAGACAGCGTTCAGCCTGTGTTCCTGTGTCACCTCCTGGGCTCCCTTCCCTTCAAGTGGTCACGGCCGTGGTTGGTTTGTGTCTCTAATTGAGCCATGGGAAACAGATCTTCCTAGCAATGTGCTGCTAGAAAAATCCCTACAGCTATTTCATGGCTTTTTCTTCCCACTCAGTGTTATGAAACATTGATGCTAGGTTACTGAACACCAGCAATGCTGCTCTCGGATGATGTGTGCAGCAGGGGCAGGTGTGTGCCAGGGGCCCGAAGATCACCCTCTGCTCTGGTGACACGGGGCTGGCACCTCACTCTGCTGCTTCTGCACTCAGCTTTAGCTGAAGAAACACCTGGAAAACCTGAAGAGGGAAAAAAAAGGGATTTAAAAAGCAATTATCTGTATCACTTTACAGCTAAAGTAAGGTAACTCTTACTACACTCCTTTAAGGTATCTTTATCATTGTAACTTCTTGTGGCACGTTAATTTAGGCCTGGTCTTTGCAAAGTACCTGCTCTAATTTAGGGATGTTTATGGGTTTGGACAGGGGTCTTTTGGTAGGGACAGCTGTATGTGTGAAAATCCAGAGACATGGTTGTATTAAAATAACTCGCATGTATTTCCTTGCTCTTGTTTCTGCTCCTTGTCTCCTTGGGTAGGCTCCCAGCAGGGATGGATTTCCAGCACGATCAGTCTCACAGAAACTGCTGTTCTTGAGGGTCTGCAGAGTCCAGGCTGGTCCTGGGAAGCTTCCATTTCCCAAAGCATCCTCAGAGGTTCAGGGGCAGCTGAGGGGAAAGGAAACTTGGAGAATATTAGGTCAAATTCCAGGTTAAAGCAATTCTTCCTGAAGTCTGTGCTGCCTGAGGGAGATCCATCTCCGGGAACTCTGAGCTGTGCTGTACCCAGAGTCCGTGTCAGGACTGAAACACGGAGCAGCTCAGAGCAGCCCCTGGGCAGGGATGTGCCAGGGTGGTCGAGCCTCAGCAAAAAGCAGTGGTTTTACAAACCAAGCACCCTGTCCCCTGCACTGGAGAGGGTGTTTGTCAAAGGAATGTGCCAGAAACCCACAAGAGATGAAGGGACATGCAGAGCCGCCTCCACCCTCCCTATTCCTCACACACACTCACTGCAAAAACAAACAAACAAGACGGGACTGGCTTGGTCAAGATGGGTTTAGAGACTGACTCAGGCCCAGCGCTCTGGCTGTGAACAAAAGGGAATGTGCATTATTTGGGGAATGGGATGGATTGATAAACGGATCTGTGTGCAAACAGCAGCGAGCAGCACCCAGCGTGGGACTGGCACAGCCACAGCCTGGCCGGGCTCCAGTTTGGAGCGTGTGCCCGAGAGTGACCGCGCACGGACCGGGAGACACACCCTGGGCAGGGTGGCACCGGGCCGGCCGTGTCCCCACCGAGGGGACAGCTCCTGCAGCGCTCTGCCGGCCTGGTCTGGCTGACAACAGCGCTGCGAGAGCGTCCCGATGGGCACCGGGGGACAGAGCCGGGCTGGTCCGGGCTGAGAACAGTGCTGGGACAGTGTCCCGATGGGCACCGGGGGTCAGAGCCGGGCTGGGGCTGGGCTGAGAACAGTGCTGGGACAGTGTCCCGATGGGCACCGGGGGACAGAGCCGGGCTGGTCCGGGCTGAGAACAGTGCTGGGAGAGTGTCCCGATGGGCACCGGGGGTCAGAGCCGGGCTGGCGGGCTGTGCACCGAGTGTTTGCCGGCAGAGGAACGCACATGGGTGTGTTTGGTGACAGAGGTGTGCACAGACAGGTGCGTGTGTGTCTGTCTGTCTGTCTGTCTGTCTGTCTGTCTGTCTGTGTGTATGTGTGCACAGACAGGTGTGTGTGTGTCTGTCTGTCTGTCTGTCTGTGTGTTTGCGGGCACCCTGCTCAATCCCGGCTGTAGCTGTGCCCGTGGCCGGACACTGCAGGTGTTGGTGTCAGCCGTGTCTCTCCGTGTGAATGTGTATCAGAAATCCAGCTTTGTGTAAAGGTGCTGCCTGCACGTGTCCAGGTGCCAGCCCAGCTAAAGACGGGATTTTTCCATAACAGGGAATGCTGTTTCATTTTCTACTGACCAGTGACAAAATAATAAAGGTGAATGAAAGACTTATGCAAATCTGAGCTACTGAATGGAACAAGATAACTGCAGTTCTCCAAGGCAAAGGGACTTTTTGTACAACCTTACCTGCATTGGCATCAAACTCAGCAAAAGTGGAAGGTGCCAGTTTTGTGACCCCTCACACCGGGATGTTAATGTGCTCTAAATGCCATCTGACCTTTGGATACAGTTGTAACTCAGGTGTTAAGATAAAGCTGTATCTTTTTTGCATCACTTATGATCATTTTATTAAATTATATTGGCTTGACCACAGAGCAGCCCAAGTGCTGAAAGCAGCTGGAAGCTGCCCAGCGTTGGGCAAGCAAACAGGTGAGCTGGCTGTCTCTTCATCTCACCAGGACAAATAGGACACACATATGGAAAGTTCTCAGAGTCCTTGGCCATGGCAGTTTCAGTGACTGAGCTCTGAACGGGGTTTGGAGGATATTTGGAGTGGTGATTTCATACAGGCCCATAATTTACCTGGCTCCATTAGTAACAGAGCTGATTGCCCAACTGGGGTGCTTGCATTTATTTCCCCCTTTTCTGCTTGTTGACATTTCCCCTTTTAGCTGTCTGCTGCATCTGTCTATATTGTGCTTTATTTTCTGTAAGTGTACAGAGCCGCTTCCTACCTCAGGGTAGAGCTGATGGTTTGGGCCTTTTTGTGCCATAGCTGGGCTACCTTGGCAGCAGCATTTCTTCCTTGGTTTCCCAACTATAAAATTAATCGAATCCTCAAAAACAAGTTATTTGCCAAGGACTGTGTAGTAACTATGATCAGTGTTTAATTGGCTTTAGATTCCAGACAATGTGTAACAAATTAGCTCCAGTCTAAGGAATCCATCTGTCTGCAGGCAAATTAAAGAACTGTGCACACAGTTCCTAATGACCCGGCAGTGATGTGGTGTCTCTCTTGTGTCATTCAGGTGCACAGTATTGTGCTTCACTTGTGACTTCATCATCAGAACAATAGTGAAAATAGTTTTAACTATTGTTTGACTAGCTGTTCGAATGGTGCCTGATTCTTGGCGGAGAAATAGAAAGTTGAAAGCGTGTGCATGTGTACAGAATACTTATTGCACAATTTTTGCATGCACAATTACCCTGATGGCAAATGCAATTACACACTGAGCACCTCCAGCTGCATGCACACATTGGCAAGTGCTCAGCTCCGGGTTTTTATGTAGTCCAGTGAATTTATTTGGCATGAGAAGATTCCAGGAATGAAATCTCAGCCTATGGATACAAGCAGCTAACCTTTCTGTAAGATATGCCCTATCCTAGCTTCCCTCAGCGGTGAGCACTGAATTCCATCCCCATTCTGGATGAGTCTGGTGAATTTTGAACTCCATGGGACACTCCTGTGTCCCTGTGGAGCACACAGCACTGCTCTCTTGAGTGACTCCAACACGAGTTCCTGCTCAGGGCTGTGTCCTTCATGGTCAGAAAAGCCCTGGATCTGTTTGGATCTTTGGTGAATGCTCTGGGAGGGTCACTGATGTTTGCATGCTGCTCCATGGGAGAGCAATAAAATTGTTTTGCTGGCTTACACAGTGGATCTGACGGTTCTATCATTATGAAAGATTTGTAGTTAATCTGAGCTGCTTAATTTACTTCAGTGCAAGAGAAAGGAGAATCCAGGCTGTTGCTGCTCAGAGAAGTGAGCAAGCTGGGCACTGTTTGACTCCATCTTAGCCTGGTTGCTTTTTACTCACCCTCTTGTTAAGCCTCTATTTCTTGAGTGTCTTCTGTCAGTAAAGAACTGTTTTCAACAGGTGAAAAGAACGTGACTGAGAGGATTCTTTGCACAAGGATACGGAGGAAAGAAAAACGTCCCATTTGTGACATGACCTTAGGCAGCCTGTCCTGGTGATGGGCTTGTTAAGGGAAAGAGGAAGGAAATTGCAGGGTCATAGCCACCCTCCCGTGTTCGACTGGTGAGTTCCCATGTGGTGGGAGAGCATCTGGTGGTTACACAACGTTCCCAGCAGAGCCCAGCTCCGTGTGCCCTGCTGAGAGCTCTGCTGTGGGATTCCTGCTGCAGTCTCACTGCACGGGCCTTCCTTGCTCATTCTTCCCTGCTCTTTCTGTGCACCAGAAAAGCACAAACATCACATTAAAAACCTGCCCGGGTCCCTGCTGGGGAGCGGTGGGAGCTGGAGATTTGGGCTGTGCACCCAGCAAGCACAGGTGTGCGGGGAGGTGACACTGCCCCTGTCCTTAGGGAAAGGTTTGTCACTTGTCTTTCCTCACGGTGAGTCACGGAGCTGACAGCAGCAAAACAGCCAGGGCCAGAGCATGTGGGAACACAAAATGCTGTTTAAGAGGCCAACAGTAGACAATCCTGAATTTAGCTGTGCTTCCCTGAGGCTGGCAATATCAAGGGGGAAAAAAGACTATTTTTAATGCTCTTCCAGCTCAGCATTATAAATCTGCAACTGCTCTGGTTTAGTTACAGCACAAGTAGAAAGATGTTTTTCTCTTGTTGCTGTCCCAAGGAATTCGCTCTCAGATCTAAATGTCACGGTCTGTCTTTTGTTTCTTCCTTGAAATGTGCCCTTATCTCCAGATCTGCATGGGAAGTGTTTTGCCATCCTGACAAGCTTCTCAGAAACTGGAGAAGGTTCCTGTATTCACACTGAGCTGGAACTCCCATCTTCTCTTGTTGTGCTCTGCACAGCACCCAAGGCAGGCCCTGTGCCAGGGAGAGGAGCAGCCTGGTGGCTCTGGGAGCCTTTTGGGACAGGGATGTGCCAGGGGCTGATCTTGGTTCTCCCCTACCCCTCACAAATGCCATTCAGGGGTTGCTCTTCCTAATCCATCTGGCAGCTGGGAAACCTTTCTCCACCACCACTTCTGTAAAAATATGTACTAAAACGTAGCCCAATAGAGACCTCTTCCCTCTGTTCAAACATCCTTTCCACTGAAGAATCCCAAATAGCTGTAGATGACAAAGCTGCAGACAAAGCAGGCATGGGGGGAAGGCTTTCCTGGCCCATTCTGGGCTGGCTTTTGGCTTTTGGCTGTGCAAGGAGAGCAGCAGCTACACTGAGGTGGGCAGTGCTGATTGCCAGGTGAAATTCTCCATTTTTCTCCTATCTGTTTTGTTTCCTATACAATCCCACTGCTGTAGTTCTTCTGGGCAGGAGTGATGGTTGTAACCCTGACCAGGCTGCAAAGAGTCCCTGCAGGAATCCCAGTCCAGCTGAGCCAGAGCTCCCAGTTCATCGCTGGGCGAGTGCCACTGGCAGGAATGGCTGAGCTGTGCTGCTGATTTTTGTTTACAACATGAACAACAAAGTCTTTGCTTGTCCTTTTAGTCAAAGAAGAGGCACTATGTAAATGGGATCATTTACCACTATTTAACTATATATCAGTTTTCACCTTCAAAGGCTGTCCGAGCGGTTTATTTACCATAAATTTAACCTTGGACTAAAGCTGAGATGCTTAGATACACCAGTGATAGGGACCTTAGAAATGCTAAGGCAGAGATAAAGAGAGCACCATCAGATTGAGGGAAATGAGAACTGTCTGGCCCCTTCACAAATACTGAGGATAAACAATAGGGATCTTTGTGCTTGGGCTGTAGGCGTGTTGTCAAGGTAAATGAGACCTGGCACAGGGCCCTATTGTCTCCTTTCCCACAACTCATTAAGATTTACTTGTTTTATCATCAATGGGTATAATAACCAGAGCTCTGATTATGCCACCAAGACATCCCAATGCCAATGATTCATCAGAAGGGATTGCATTAATCATCAGAGGGGCTTCTCAGAGGTGTCCTCCTTGTCTGCAGGGAGGCAGGAGCAGCATCCCAGAGTGGCAGCTCTGCAGGGAGCACCGGGCTCATTCTGCACCTGGTGTGAAGCCCTTTTTTCCCTTTTTTCAGCCCTGAACTCTCTGAGCAGAGCCCTGGTGAGCAGCAGCAGCACCCCACACAGCAGGAGCTGCAATAGGTTTTGAGGCTGCTCTGCCTCTCAGGCTGTGCCAGGAACGATTGCAGCACATAATGAATCAGCTGGATTATGCTTACCTGGAACAGGTCTGCCAAAAACTCTGACCTGATTTCCTCTCCCCCCACTCTCATTTCACTGTGAGGAGCCAAATGGGCTCTGGGTGCAATACAGTGCCACTAGCTAAGTTGCCAACCCACAATATTTTGCAATAATACACTTTTGTCTTTCAGTGGCAGCTCTTATTATCAAACAGGTCGGAGTTATTGTTACAGACCTCAGTGCAGCAGATAAGAGCTGCTCCCCGAGCTACAGAGGACCAAATGAGATACTGAAAGATGAACAAGATGTCAGAGTAACTCAGTAGTAAAAGTAAGACCATGCTGGGCTGCTCTGCCACCTGAGCTATTTATGAACATCCACCCAGTAATTCCCAGGTGCAATGTAAGCACATGAGATCTCAACTCTCATTCTGTGTGCTGCTGCACAGCTCAGTTGTTAGGGAGGCAGAGAATGCAAGAGGGGTTGTTCCTCTGCACCCACCACTTCAGCTCCCAGGATATCCCAAAATGTGAGTGGGTGACTCCTCCAGACCCCTCCACACAGCTGGGAGGATGCTGTGAATGGAACACGCCTTCGCTGGAATTGCTGTGAATCCCCTCATGAACCGCAGATGTTTTACAAACCTCAGCCCATTCAACTCAAAAACAGAGTGGGGCATTTCAGTGGGACCTGTTTCGTGAGGGACTTCCCAGTCTGCTGGCTCCTCGAGGTTTTGCAATCTCCCTGCTCTTTTCACTGGCTCCTCATCCCCTGACTGTGAATGTGAAAACATTGGAAGGGTTCTGCACAGTCACACCACACTCTGCTGAGTCCATCAGGCTGCCATGCCGGGGTGGTTCAGTTCTCCTCTTCAGCAGGATGATAACAGTAAAATAGCAGAGAAACGAGGGACAGGCAGTGACAGCGAGGGTTGGAGCAGCCTTGGGATGCAGAGAGCCTGCTCACAGCCTGTCCCAGGCCATCTCTGCTCACACCCTGGATCCTGTGAGCCCCAGCAAAGGTTGCAGGGTTCAGCAGAGCCACACAAGGCAGCTCCACAAGTGGAGTGAGATAAAATATGCGCAAAGTGTGGTGAAGCAACAGAGCAGGACAGGGGCAGGCAGGGCAGGATGAAGTCACCTCTGTGCCCCCCTGCCCTGCTCTGCCCATGGGGGTTAGGCTGCTCCTAACTGGCCCTGTTAGGACTGCTCCTTTGGTCCAGCCCTGTGCCTCAGACTTGTGCTTTTTATGCTCACCTAGCTGTACTTTGATTTTCTTTCCTGAAAACTACTGGGCCCTCTGAAAACCCCCAGCCGCCTCTGGGAGCTGAGGAAAGTCCTGGCTGGCATAATGAGACAGAAATCAATTGACTCTTTCAGAGTGGCACTTGCTGATGCCAACAATGATTTGGTTTGTTGGTCTGTATGGACTTGATGTAACTCTTGCTAAAGTGGAGGAGTGAATGCAGAGCCTGTCCTGACAGCCAGCCTTATCACCATCAGGAGGGATGGGGCTCACTGCACCTTGTCTGCTGCCAAGGATTAATTGTGTTCAAGTTAATGCCTGAGTTAAGATTAAGCTCTGCCTGATTGACAACAATGGCAGCTCTCCCTGTCCATCCCAGCTCTGTCTGTCCCTCCCAGCTCTCTCCGTCCATCCCAGCTCTCTCTGTCCCTCTCAGCTCTGTCTGTCCATCCCAGCCCTCTCTGTCCATCTCAGCTCTCCCTGTCCATCCCAGCTCTGTCTGTCCCTCCCAGCTCTCTCCGTCCATCCCAGCTCTCTCTGTCCCTCTCAGCTCTGTCTGTCCATCCCAGCTCTCCCTGTCCATCTCAGCTCTCTCTGTCCATCCCAGCCCTCTCTGTCCATCCCAGCTCTCTCTGTCCATCCCAGCTCTCTCTGTCCATCCCAGCTCTCTGTGTCCATCCCAGCTCTCTCTGTCCATCCCAGCTCTGTCTGTCCATCCCAGCTCTCTGTCCATCCCAGCTCTCTCCATCCATCCCAGCAGCTCACACACTGCTGTCCCGGGGTCAGTGCCTGCTGTGAGCTGCAGCTGATGGCAGAGCACAGCCCAGTCAAATCCCAGTGCTCCCAGTCCCAGCCCTGTGGCAGTGCCAGCCCCATCCCTTGTCCCCAGCTGAGGGGACCGTGCTCTATCTGCCTCTGCTGTGGCTCTTCCCCTTCCCAGCCTCTCTGGAGAGCCTTTGAGAGGGGAAATTGCTGTGCCCTGCCCTCTCTCCTGAGGATCCAGCTCACAATGTCCAGCCTGTTTGAAGGCTGAGCTCTTCAGGCCAAGAACGTGTATTATCTAGTTTGTGTTTTATGGCAGTATATGAATGTTTTGTTATAGTAACAACAACAACAATAATAATTAGGGCTGTGAGAGCCCTGCAGGGCTGGAAAGGAGCCGAGCCCTGCAGGTTCTCTCGGATGTTCAAGTTTGACGAGGTTGAACCATCCAGCCTAACCCCCACGGTGGTGCCCTCTCTCACCCTCCCACTGCCATCAGAGCAGGAAGTCTGCTCCATCCTCCCATGGCAGTGGGAACTGGGATACCCTGGGGCTCCTCCAGGGAGGAACCCACAGTTCCTGAGGAGGATGTGAGTGAAACTCACTGAAATCTCATGATGTGGGATGAGGGTCGTGAATCATCTGATCCTCAGCCACCGCCAGGGCTGAGTGAGTCTGACAGCCCAGAGCCATCCTGGGACCGGGATTGCCACACTGTCCCTCCCCCAGGGCTGAACAGGGATCTCCAGGTGAAAGTCCCCTCTGTGTCCCTCTGTGTCCCCTCTGTGTCCCTCTGTGTCCCTCTGTGTCCCCTCTGTGCCCCCTCTGTGTCTCTGTGTGTCCCCTCTGTGTCCCCTCTGGCTCCCCTCTGTGTCCCTCTGT
>VZRP01021218.1:2317-20358 GCA_013397995.1 Malurus elegans | reverse complement strand
CCAGTCCTGCCATGGCACAGAGGATGAGCACTGCCCAGTCCTGCCATGGCACAGAGGAGAGCAGTGCCCAGTCCTGCCATGGCACAGAGGATGGGCAGTGTCCAGTCCTGCCATGGCACAGAGGAGAGCAGTGTCCCGTCCTGCCATGGCACAGAGGAGAGCACTGCCCAGTCCTGCCAGTCCTGCCATGGCACAGAGGATGGGCAGTGTCCAGTCCTGCCATGGGACAGAGGATGAGCACTGCCCAGTCCTGCCAGGGCTCCCCACTCCTAATGACATGCATACTTTGGGAATAAAGGCAGATCTGTACTTGCTGCTCCATACGTGTGTTGGACTGCAAACACAGATGCTGATTTCCTCTTCTCTGTGCCCCTGGAAAATCTCGTATTTAATATTCACCTGACTAGGCAGAAAGAAAAGGGATTTTTGATTAGGTTAATTGTTTTTAATGACAGCCTGCCACATTTGACAGATCCCTCTGGTGAAGCTCAAGACAAGCACCTTTTCTCTCAGATGCTCTGTGTGCGTTTCTGTATTTCCTGAGCTGTGCTGAAGTTTCATTTTTGGATTTGGGCAGGGAGGTCGCTTCTTCCACAGCTGTCCCCAGGTTTTTCTGGGAATGTGAGACCTAAGCAATAATGTGTGCCTGGTGGAGAGGTCCAAGTGGAATAAATGGCAGAAGCTGGAAGGGAAAAGCTGCACTTCCTAACCTAAACTAGCCTTGGTGATTGAAAATTAACAGTTTAGGACCAAGTGTAGAACCGGATTCAAATGTTCCTGTATGATATGGAGGCAAAAACTGAACATTGTTCTGAGATGTGTAAAGTTCTTCAAAAACACATGCTAGTTATTAAATGATATATAACACTAAAATTCATCAGATATATCATTAGTTCTTTATAGCCTAAAATTATACCAAAAAAGAACAGGTAAATACCTGAGTCATAGCTGAGGCTGAGGCCAGGGGTATCTATGACATCAGGAATTCTTGTTGATGGACTGCTGAAGGGATTAACAGAAACCAGTGGGTGTTCCAAGGGAAAAACATCCACCCTGGGTTTGGGAACCTGCAGGGAGCTTCCAGCGATTAACAGCTCGTGCAGTCTGAGGGGAGTTTGGTTTCACCCATCCTGGAATGCCCCCTTGGTCTGTCCCTTCCCACAGAGCTTGGGCAGGCTGTGGAACACTCTGAGCACCAGGCTGGGACACAGACCTGCCACCACTGAATCTTTGTGCCTCAGTTTACCCATCGATTAGGATGATAGCCTTTCCAGAGTGTTGTGGCGATTAATTATTAATGTTAGTAAAGCGTTTTGAAGATGAAGAGTGCTATATGCTGGCTGAAGATCTCAATTACATCAGTCTGATGATGAAATTTTTGTATTTACATAATGAAGCAGTCATGGAAGAGGTGCAGAGATGGTCTCTCCTGGTGGACAGATACCTCAGTTATCTCTGCCATTATCACTACCTAAATCAAATCCTTTTTTCCATGGGGAATCTGCTGCTGGAGTGAGCAAAGCCCACACGCTCCATGTGAGACTCGGGGGATGGCAAACAGCCACGGTGCCTTGGCTAATTCCCGTCCCTGCCCATGAAACTCACCTCACCCAGAACTTGTTTCAACTTCTCCAGCTGTTCTTGGCATGCGTTGAGATTTCATCAAGTTGATGCCATCAACACCCACACATATGGCAAGGCAGAGTGAGAGAGAAAACCCACACACAGTAACTAATATATAGGGAGAAGAGGTATTTGCATGGAGAGCACAAACAGAGCTGCTGTGCTGATGCCGAGATGCAAAGGGATATGCAGATGGGACTGACTCAGAGCCCTGCCAGGCTCAGGGAGACACAGGCAGCTGCCAGCAGGGCCACTCCATTGACTCTGGGGGTCACTGGGGTCATTTTTGCTGGTGCCACAGCCAGAGTGGAGCACAGGGGGTGTTTGGGCTGTGCCCTCCTGGCTGGGCACGGGGCACACGTGGTGCTGCTCCCTGAGACTGCTGAGCAAGGTGACACATGGCCAGGCCACTGCAGGAGCTGGCATTCACAGTGCCATCTCCCTCTGCAATTAGTTCATCAAGACATTTTACCTCTGATACAGAAGTTTGTTCTCCTTATATGTCCTTTCTCCTTTTTCCTTTTCCAAGCGCATAACTTTTCAAACTTCCAATGAGACTTGTTTTCAATCCATGGTTCATGATCAAGATGACATCTAATTATGATAAATTAATAATCTCACCCTAGTTAGGCAAAATCTGGAAACTGCAGAGGGAGAGTTTGGTCACAAACACAAAGTGCAGGCAATAACACTCATTTCCATACTCATTTCTAGATCTGGGCAGATTTCCAGGGTAATTGTGTTTGTCTCCTAGAGACAACTTCAGGAGAGGCACAGGTTTTTTTCAGCACTGAGCAATCAACTCAACTTTTTCTTGGGGTTTGATCTGCCAGTTACAGGGCAACAAGTTGGGGTGCTGGGGATAAAGTGACTGACACCAGGACTCTGTGTGACACACGGGGAGGAATCTCAGGCTCCTCTGCTCCCCCAGCCCACCTCCGGGGATGTGAGTGGCCCTGGGCTCTGTGGGGATGTGGCACTTGGCAATGCCATCCCTTGCCAGTCTCTAACTGGGACCATTGGCACCCGTGGGTGCTCCCGCTGTGCCATGAGCCCCGGGCAGAGCAGGATCCAACACCAATGGGCTGCACACTTAGAAACCATTTCAATCTGTTTTACAGCCACTGAAAGACTCCAGAGAGATTTTGCTAATTAGCTCATTGCATACCCAGCGAGCCCTGCAAAAGCTTGGCCACATCGTGGGGTTTGTTGGACACCAACTTTCAATTTCCTCTTCTATTTTTATTCTCTGTTCAAATGGAAACCACAAATCTTTCCAGGTGACCTGTTTATTAAGTGAATTTAGAACAGTTAACATTTGCATTTATTAATTTTCTAGAAAAACTGGAATTACGAGTTACTGAGAAATCTAACTGCTATCTCAGATTTCACTGGCTACCAGCTGCAAATGTTGGTAACAAGGCTTTGGTGATGATGAAGCCCATGAGGTGATTTTTCTGTGGCACCTGTAGCAGCCCCAGCTTTGCAGGGACCTGCGGGGACTCAGCACCTCGGACAACACCCCAAAAACTCCCGGGCCCAGCCAGGATCGATGCAGAATCTGTAGGATCAGACTTTTCACAGCTGCGTGCACAGAGAGCGCTGTTTGTGTAACCTGGGTGTGCATCTGCTCCTGAGAGCTGCGAGGGAACGGCACGCTGCAACTGTTTGTTTGAATTCATGTTTCAGCAGAATCCCAGAGCCAAGTTCCTAAAGCTGCTCATGTCCCAATGCGTGAACGTGATCTGATTGCGTTTCTGATCGGAATGTTTGGGTTTCTGAGCTCAGACACTGAATTTTGAGATGTCCTTTTCTGGAGCAGAATCTGTAGTACCTTCTTTCCAGGGTGGAACTCACAGATCCCTCCGTGCTCTGGAGTTTTGTTCTGCATTTCCTTGGCTGCATGATCAGAAATGCTCTTTCAGTAATTTCATCTCATTTCTTTTCAGTAATGACAGATCTTTTCTCTCTACAAAACCACCTTTATTTTCTTTTACTGGGTCACTGTTAACTCTTCTACGCTCGACATAATAACACTGGAGATTTTTCACAGATAGGCTTTCTGCCAGTCTCCTCCATAAAAATGAATTACATCTGGAGCAGGTATGAACTTGGAACAATTCCTACCTCCCAGGTAAAATAACTCATTTGGTGCATAGGCATGCCATGGATCCTGCACAGACTGAAAAGGCTGGGAAGGTGGAAGGAAATTTTTGTAATTCATAGCTGAATTTCTTCTGATGAAGGACATGCATAACCAACTGCAAGAAAACAAAGGATTGTTCTGATTATTTTTCACTGTAGGAATAATTGGTAACATTGTTCTTCTTGGCAGAGATGAATAGTTGGAACCAGACTATTTCACAGAGACAAAATATCCACAGGGAGAGATTTTTGAGGCAGTCATAGGATGCACCCTACAGAGTGTGATTCTCATGGCATTAAAGCAGTGCTGCGATTAACTTCTAATGAAGACAGAAATGAACCTGATAAACACTGCCTAAATGTTCTATGGAAAGGACAATAAAAATATCACATTTTAGGCAAGGTCCGGCTCTCATTGAAGCCAAAAGAGTTGAATTCGTTGAACTTATCCAAAACAGGAAAAAGAATTTATGACTGTGGAGGACGAAGAAGCACTGCTGTGAATCGGAGCCACTGAATAACTCCACACCACAGAAGAGATCCCCCAGAGTTTTGCAATAGTAGCTGTTGTGTTACTTTGTGGAATTTTCTGATCCTTTGATAATATTTCCCCCTTTTAACAGCAAAATCCGCACTGCTTCTTGAAAGCTTTTAGAATGTTTTTCCTTATGCTTTTATCCTAGACAAGGCAGGACCACATTTGGTATTTAGGACAGGGAGCTGGCAATCCGGATTCTTTTGAGCTTTGTCACTCCCCTGTGGTGTGACTTTGATCTCCTCATGGTGCAGCAGTGGGGAGTGTCCCTGTGCCTCGGAAAGGGTCCTGTGAGCACCACCAGAGGCACAACCTGAGCAAACCTGGCACTGCCAGCTCCTGCCCGGGCTCTTTGCAGCCTGGCAAACCCCACTGCTGGCAGAGCTGTGCTGGGCACAGAGCCTCGGGGCCGCCTGGGTGTGATGCTTTCCCTGTTAAAACAGCCCTTTTGGGATCCCATCCCCTCTGGGATCTCCACAGGGCTCAAACTGCACAGCTTTGCCTTCACTCACCTCTGCCCAGGCCAAAGCAAGTGTTTGTTTAGGAACAATTGAAATTGAACGCTTAGATACTGGACTGGGAGGAAGCAAACAAGTAAAATGTAAAGTAAACAAATAAAAAATATTTCAATTCTGGCTTCAATTTTGCAATGAGAGGCCAGTGTTTCAAATGCTCTTCCCTGGAATCTCAAAGAATGTCCACACACTGAGCCTCCATTAGTCCCAGGCTTGAACGTACACCGTGCTCCAGTCTTCTTTGGATAACGCTTTGAAGTGCTCCACTCTTTTATTCCCTAGAAATTAGGTTTTATAATATAAATGGGTCTCTAATTGACTTTTCCCAAAGCCAGCAGCAATGGATATTTTAGCAGTGGTTCCTCTGGGTTTAGACCTAATTGACCATTAGGTGTGTGACCTGTGTAAATCCAGCTCTGGCCCTTGCTGGTGTCTCATTATTCCTGCCTCCCTCCCGGGCAGCCTGCTGGCCACTGCTTCCCACCCACACCAAATGCTTCCTCTGTTTCTTCACACGGAGTTATTACCCTTATTCCAGACACCAGTCATACACAGATGCTACAAACCTGCAGCTTGTGGTGTCACCAGTGTCCTATGAGACCAGAGCCTGCTCCTCTGTATGAATATTGATTATTGATTGGTAACGAGTTGTTCTGACAGGATGTGTCTGACAGCGGTAATTCCTCTCAGCCAATTACAGGTTACAATTTTGAAAACCCCTCAAAACTCCCTGACTTTCACTGCCTCGAAAGGAGTCCCTGAGCACTGGGGGTTCAGTTTGGCTTTGGGGTTTGCAGTGGGGCAGTTCCCCCTGGCTGCTGGAGATTGCCCTGGCTCTGGGGGATGTGAGCACTGGAAACATCGAGCTAAATAAAAACATGGGCTTTTTGCAAATGCCTTCACCTTTAAAATGGGACTTTCAGTTTCTAAAGGCTGGCAGGGAGCTCGTTTTGAGTCAGTCTTTGTGTGGTCATTTTCTTTCTGGAATGAGAGTGTTCTTGCACAGAATTACACTGAAATGTGTTGTCAAGACACATTCTCTTTTGTTTCCACGAGTTTGCAAATATTCCCAAACAAGTTTGATGTAAGCCAGAGTGTCCCAGTTTTTATCTTGGCGAATCAAAGCTCTCCCTGAGCAGCAGCAGCAGCCCTGGGAGCTGCAGGAAGGAGCACATTCCTGAGCTGGCAGTGCCAGGCTCTGTGCCACAGCCCAGGCTGTTCACAGCTGCTTCAGGGGTCTCCCTGCAGTGCTGCCACAACTCCGTGTTCTGATGAGACTTTAATGAACTCTCTAAACTGCCTCAATTCCTCTGATGAAGGGCATTATATGTGTACAGTTTGTTTGCATTGTTGCCTAATTATGAACAGCAATTAAGACTTCACACCTACAATTTGTATTCACAATTTGTAAAATTCCCTTGCCTGGAGTTCTCTACTGCTGCCAACGAGGCATACAGCAAATTTTATTCTTTACCCCAGTGCCATGGAAGCAATCTCTCCATCACATCACATCTCCAGCTGGCAGCACAAAGGACCAGCCCCAAACTGGCGAGTGGAATGGCTGTGGTTTAAAATGTCCCTGAGCAGGGCCAGCCCCAAGCTGCTGAGTGGAATGGCTGTGGTTTGAGTGTCCCTGAGCAGGGTTTGTCCACACCTTGGCCAAGGGAAGGCACTGACAGTGCCCAGGAGTTCAGCACACACCACACAGCTCATCCTGCACATCCTCACACAGCAGTGACTGTCCCACAGGAGAGGGCTCAGCAGGGCACTGCAGCTCCGCAGGGAGGGGATTTCGGACCCAAAATCATCCGTGTGGCTGCATTCGTGTGTTTATTCAGTCCTGTACTCCCAGGTACCACCAGCCTTCAGGGACCTTCCTGTTTAGGACTTCATCGTGTTCCATGCCCCCATCCTAATCCATTGAACCCACTCGTGCATCCCCTGAAACGATCGGTGGAACAGAGAACACACTGAGCTCATTCACACACCTCTAATTGGAAATTCGGTTGTACTTTAAAGCACAGCTTGGAAAGCAGCTCTCCTGTGGAAGCATCAAGCCAATGCTGGTTTTTTGAGCTTTAGGCTGGGTGGAGTTGGGCAATGTGGAGGGAGGGAGCAGCAGCAAGGAGCAGTCAGTGCTGCTGTTAAAGCCTGGGGAGATCACAGCTCTGTGCCACAGCAGCCAGAGCTCAAATGCCTTCCCCAAGCATTTCCAAATGTTCCCCAAGGGAACATTTCCCTTGGAGCCACAGGGACTGAGCAGGGGCTCTGCAGGGTGTTTTCATTTTATTGCTGATTCTGTACCTTGTGATCAGAGTCAGAGGCAAAACAGAGCATGGCAGCATTGTTGGACAGATAGAACAGCACCAGTCCTTCCTTCATGGATGCATCTTCTGGAAAATGCTCATTTTCTGACTCTTCTGGGGAGTTTTGCAACAGTATCTGGGAAATATATTTGAATGGGAAAGTCTCCAAATGGTGACTATAGCATGAGTATGAAGTATTGTTAATAAATTAATTGGCTTTGGGTTTTTTAGCCAGAAAAATAAACTTAAGGCTTATGCTGTTTGAGTGAAACTCAGTTCAGCACGGGCAACATCAAGAACACAAGTGGGATAAAAACTACCACGCAGTAAATCAAAGAACAAGAAAAGTACAAGGCTATTAATGCTTTACTATAACATTCCTCACAGCCTCTCTGCACTGTGGAGAACTGCAAGCCAACATTTTTCAACTGTCCTAAAGAATGTGAAATGTAAATGTTTAGAAGAATATTTTTGTGCCAAGCTGAGAGTGATCATAAACATCAGCTTCTAATAGAAACATTTTCAAAAGATGCTCTCCACGCTGCCAGCTTTTGAGAGCAACACCATGTAAATTAGGTCGAAGTCTCCTTGGATTCTTGACACACCAATGCTGCCTTTCAGTTGCCAAAAATTGTTGGATTAATATTACACTTGAATTTAAAGTATGAACTGCAACTGTATTAAATATGCTGCTTAAATGCCATGTGGATAAACAATAAATCACCTGCCTGGGATTTGTTTTGGGGACAGGCCTAAAGGGAATCTCGAGGGAGAAGAAGCACTGCTTTAATTATGACCCTTTCTTTCTGTGGCATCACAAATGTCCCGGTGTTTGGCTGCCCAGTGGAGTTTATGGGTTGTGTGAGATGTAACTCTGCCATAGCTAATGATCCCCTGAAAGCCAAGCGTGAGTGACTGTGAGTGCAGCCACTCCACCCTGTGCTGGGAGGGGACAGTGCCCATCTGTGCTGAGCTGAAAGCCAGCTCTGACAGCTCTGACAGCACACGGCTCTGACAGCAACAGCTTCCCTTGGGTATCACCAGATAAGCTCAGCAAAAGGTTCACATCTAGGAAAATGTCAAAGTCTTGGGAACTATAACCAATTTCAACATTTTAGCTTTGGGATTTAGAGTTTCCATTTTAGTTTAGTGCTTAGTTATGTTTTAGAAACCCCTAAAGCAAAATTAAATATTTGAATCAAAGTGTTTCCATATGAATCAAAATATCTTTTTTGTGATTGCTGCTAGTGAATCCAGTTCAGTGTCATCTCTGATCACAACTCAGAACATCTGCTCATATCATCAGTGCTCATATTCTTCCACCTCCCATCATCCATGACAGCAGATTGTTGTTGATGACATGAGGATTACACACAACATGGTTATTAGTGGATCCTGGTTATAGATCTTTGCAGGTTTTATTTTGATAAAGGCCTTGGAAAAACTTCAGAAAAAATCTGTTCTTAGATAAACTTTGCAGGTTTTATGTGTAGCCTGCCACTGGTTTGGAAGCAATTTGAAAGGGGATGTTGAAATCAAAGAGGGCAGCTGTAGGCACCAACCCCAAGGATGGAGGTACTGAGAGAAGAACTCCAAAGTCAGGGCTGTTTTGGGACCCACACTGCTGAAATGTGGAGAAATGCAGTCCTGGACTCCCTTCTCAAGAACAGTAATACCCTTTTGGCTCATTCTTGTCTCCATTTTTAATCTGTGCTTTGGGGTGCTCACATGCTCCATTTAGGACTGCTTGTGGAAGAGCCAGGACTGTCCAGGTGCTCCCCATGTCTGGGAACAGCTGAACCTGACCCCAGGCTTTTGGGGGAAACCAGGAGAAAACCCACGGTCACTATGAGCAGGACGTGTCCTGAAAACACTGAATTAATTTCGCCTTTGCCTGTTTTGATTGCTACAGAAACAAATCCAATCTTTAGAGGAGTTAACTGTTATCTGTGCCAAAGAAACAGAGACCAAGAATGAGCAGGAGAGGGGAGAGGACCAGTCAAGCATCAGAGTGTGGAAAGATGGGAAAAGGAGTGAAGAGCAGAGGATAAGAGGATGTGAGCTGTGCTCGCAATGAAGTCACTGGGAATTCTGCCATGAAAGCAGAATTGTTCTTTCAGGTATGAGAAGTTCTGTGAATGACAAACACAGAACTCCCATTAAGACAGGAAACTGTTCTCTTCCAGGGTTGAGCCAAGAAGCTGAAAAAGCTGAGTCCCTAAATTTGTGTATTCTAGCCAAACCTTGCTTCCAGCATCCCTTGAGGGTGTCTTTTAATTCCCATTAATATCTTTTGTAGCTGTCCCACCTCTTCCTCGAGTTCTAGTGGCCTTCCTCCTCTTTTCCATCTGCTCAAGGACTGCACTGTAATTAATCTAAAACATCCAAGATCAGAGGATATCTTTGCACTGACTTTAGTAGCCTTTGAATCAGAGCAGGGAGGTCACAGCTCTTAGGTTTATAATTTGTTTGGCAGATAAATCAGGGTATTTTGCTGTTGATTTGAGGCTCAGAAAGCCTGGAAATAACAGAAGCAAAGTGATAGAACCAGATTCATGCCAATGGCCCAACCAAAACAGGCCACATGTGTCAGCCCAATATAAACAGGTCTTGGTGCAGAGCTTGGGATGAAGGCTGAGTCCTGAATTCAAGGCTGAGTCCTGAATTCCCTCCCTGTGCTTTTACTGTTTGATCATGCAACCTCCCCCAAATGATCATAAAATCATGCAGAGTGACATCCAGCAGAGACCAGCTCTGCCTGGCTCCCCTGAGCCTGCCAAGGCTGTTGGGATGGCGAGGGAAGGGACACAAAATCCATTTGAAGAAGGGCTTTTTCCCCCTTTTTGTCATCTTCTTTGTGGTGGTTTGTGAAACGCTGGAACGAGCAGTACAATGACCAGAAAATGTTCCAAGGAAAGCAGGCTGCTCCATGCCAGTGCCCAACAGCACCCAGTGTGCCAAAAATGGGGCTTTGTGTGACAGTGGGGCACCCATGGGATGGCATTTGCTTTGGGGGCCTCTCTTCCCTTCAGGATTCACAGAGCAGCCAAAGGGCAGAGAATCAGAGCCTCTCTGTGCCTGCCCGAGGCTCTCCCTCGCTCCAGCACAAATGCAGGTGCAAAGTTATCCAGTCCAGGATTTTTTTTGCACAATTTAGAGCCATAAAATGGAAGCTGCCTTTGAGCATTTGGCTCTTCCTCTTCAGCAAGTTTGGGCCAGATGCAAAAGAGGACTTAAGCACTGACGATTCCATAGGTTACTCCCTGCTCAGGATAACATTTCTTCCAGTCCCAGCAGCTTTCAGTCTGGACATGCCCAGAATCGCTGGGATCGGAGCAGCTCAGAGCAGAGTTCCCACCTAAAACCCCCTGGGATCCTCGGAGAAAGGAAGGGGGGTGAGTTTTCCCAAGACAGGAGCTCAGGAATATCCCAAACTAACGCAGCCCAGCAGGACCAGACCCTTCACGCCATGCAGTGGTGGCTGTTTTCCTTTTCCTGGGCTGTTTTCCTTTTCCTGGGCTGTTTTCCTTTTCCTGTGCTGTTTTCCTTTACCCTGGGTTGTTTTCCTTTTCCTGGGCAGGCAGGGGAGGTCTGGGCTGCCCAGAGGGTTTGATTTGCACAGGAAATTCAGCAGAGTGAGGGTCCCCAACTCTTTGGGGTGAGGATCCAACTGGGACTGTCCAGGACAATAAACATTCCCCCCAGGAGTGAAACGGGGAATCTGAACATTTCCTACACAAACGAGAAACAAAACTCAAGGCCCTTTCAAGGAAAATATAAACGTGGTGAATTAGAACAAAACCAAAACAAAACCAGAAAAACAACCAAGCAAAAAAACACACCACCAAAAAACTGGAGAAACCACAGATATTCTGCTGGCTCATATCATGAAGGCATGATGGTACTTGCAGCTTCCTGCTTGGACCTGGCTTGCTCCAAAGTTGTTTTGTGTGTTAATCCTGTGGTTTAGATGATGAAGATTAGGTCTGAGTGAGCTGGTTCAGATAAAAGGGGAAAAGACAGCAACCAAACCTTCACCCAAACTCCAACCTAAACTTTTCTAAGCTTTGAATAAAATAAAAAAAAGTATCAACTCTTTTTTTATTCCTTTGTTTTGCAATTGAGATTTTATTTGTAGGTACTGTTATTCATCAGGTACAGTTATTCATTCAAAGCTTTGGGAGTCACGGTGCTGTGAGAAGGAGAACTGTTACCCCTGCAAACACAAAAATACACATTCCAGGTTCACCAAAATCCATTTCTGCTGCCTGTCCCAAACTTGGCTTTTCAACAGAACTCAGTTTTTAATCCTGGTTACTGCTTCCAGTGTAACTGCCACCCTACCATGCAAGTTTCTGCCCAGTTTTGTTTCTGTGCATCTTGGCCTGGAATGCTCAGTTATGGATTTCCTGATAAAGATTCCAGCTGACAGCCAGCAACTTGGCCAACGTTCCTCAAAAAAATAGGAATATAAAATCGAGTTCCAAAAGCCAAGCGGAAATTTGTGAGTGACTGATACTCAAAAAAAAAAAACCCAAATGCAAAACTAAACAAACAAGAGCTGCCTGCTGCTTGGCAAATTTGAAAATGAAAATTAAAATGATGTTCTTTAGCACTTTACTACGTAATACTTTTGGTACCTGTTTTTAAATGTTGCCTCAGCCAACAGCACACTTCAGTGCTCGATTAGCACATTTTTGACACACAGAGCACCAGGGTAAAACACATTCATTCCATTTATTCTCAAGCTGGACAACTCTTTGCAGATGTCAAATACATGCCTAAGGGAGCCAGTATTTGCTGCTGTGGGAAGCTTTGGGCAGCTCAGGACTGATCTTTTATCTCCTGGTGTCGTTCTGTCCCTTTCACAGCCCCAGAGCCCGCAGCTCCAGGGTGCAGCAGCCCTTGGCACACCCTGGGGATGCTCTGAGCCCCTGCTTTGGCTGCACCAGGGAATTGTGCTGGAGGAATATGGTCAGTGCTGTGTCACAGTCCATCATAACACAGCAAACGCAGGAGCTCAGGCTGGACAGATCCCATCAGGGTGGAGCTGTGGGGCCCAGCTCACCCCAAATCCGCTGCTCCTTGGTCCTTCCAACGTGCAGGCACACAGACGAGATGCTCCAGTTGGAGTCAGTCACTGGCAAGAGTGATTTCACAAAGAGGGGGAGCTTCCCAAACAGTGAGGAAAGCAGGATTCCAACAGTTCAACAGGATTAATCCAAGCCTTCCAGCCCCAAAGCTGAGTAAAGCTCACAGGAGGGGATGAATGTGGGAAGGGCTGTGTGGGCACTGCTGGCACCGATTTTGGGTGGGCACGAAGGAGGAGCTGCTTTAGTGCCAGCTGCTGCTGCTGGGGCATGGTTCAGTCAGGATTTATTACAAATGGGATGGGTGAGCCCGCTCTAGAGAGTGACTGCCATCACTGCAAACAACGCAGGCTGGGCTTAACATCTGAACTTCCCGTTCAACACTCGAGTGCTTATTCTAATTCAGCCACAGAATCTCCTGAGAGCTCAGCCATTGCTAATTAAGGCCTGCAACGATTTATCTGTGGTTCATCCGTGCACTTGGCAGCTTTTTCTTCAGAGACACTGAGAACTGCAAAATGTCAGTGCTGGGAATGTCCCTCAGAGGAACCACCAACCCCACACCTTTGTGCTCACTCTCTTGCCCCTTCCATCGCTGGGAATGCTACCCTGGCCTCAGATCTAAGGTGAAAAGAATAACCCACTTCAAAAATAAACTGCCCTAGGAAGCGTCTTTGAAAATTTTTAATGCCAAATTACAAAAACATAACATGCAAATGCAAATAATTTCCCCTGCAATTAATTCAGGAAATATAGAAGTGGTGTGAACAATAGGATAGTTCTGTTTTATTTCCCTTCCCCTTCCATCACCCCCCAGTGTAATTTAATAAATATTAATGAAAAAGAGAAGGAATGGCACTTATCTATTAATTTTTCTCCTTTTATTTTCTCATCATGCTTACTTTAAAAGTGTTTAGGGGTTAGGTTTAGTCACGTATGTGGTTGTTTGATCCTTTTATTAGCCATGATTCACTGTGCATATCAGCAGAACGTGGTGCTCATGCCTCCAGTGTGTGTTCTGCTCCATGATGCTCAGTTATCTGCCTGCCCCGAGCTATCCATGGGATGGATTTGCATGGACACTGCTCCCCTCTGGAATGTCTGCCAGGAATGACCGGTCTGGTACCACCTGGCCAGGTGAGCTTCCATTCAAATCATGCACATGCCACCAAAACAATTCAGATCAAAGCTCTGCCTTTCCACAGAATTCAAATGTAAGGACTTCTAAAGCAATTTTAGCAGTTGGCTTCACAAATGAACTTATGTCAGCTGCTCTGTATGATGAGTGACTAAATTACTGCTCTATCTAATCTTATCTCATATCTGTCTGTCTGTTTGCAGCGTTTCAGTGCCCATCACCACATTATCCCGGCGCCACCGTAAGATGAAGAAGCTCTGCAGTGACATTCGCAAGCTGCTCTGTTCCAAGGCCATCAGCAGAGCCTTTCACACTGGAAAAGCCCAGAGGAGACACAGAGTGAGCTGTGGGAGGAGAGGACAAGGGAAAGGAGGCAGCAGCTGCTGGAGCCTTTGTGGTTGTGCTCATGGCCATGATTTGCTCAGCTGCAGCAGCAGAGGGACCTGGTGGCAGTGGCCTTTGTGGGACTGTCACTGCTGTTGGGTGACACCTCACATGGCTCGGGATGGCTGTGCTGTGCTCCCCTCAGATGCCATCCCACGCTGGGTCATTGATTTCTGCACGTTCCAGCCTCAGAGCAGGACATTCCTCTCAAAGATCCCGAGCAGAGAGCAGGCACTGCAACACCAACCACCTTCTCCAAGCCAATATATTTGTTACATTTTATTCTCCTATTTTGCAGTGTGCAAATCCTCCCAACTCTGTGTTTGGGAGTGATTTTCAATGCACACAGATCTACACAGGAGCCATGGAATCATGGCTGGAGAGAGTCCAGCCCTGCTCCCTCTGAAGCCACAGTGTCCCCAAGGACAGCCTGGCACCTTGCAGGGAGGTGGCACTGCCATGCCCTGCTGCTGCTGCTCCCTGCAGATTCCTGTAAGTGAAAATGTGCCAGAGCTGGGGCTTTCTGAGAGCTGCTGGCTCACTGAGGGGGCAATGACAGCGAGCTGAAGTGTTGCTCAAACAAACCCTTGAGTCCTCTGTGCCCCTCTCGGTACAAAAGCAGCCGGGGATTTACGCTGGGGGATAAATAGGTGGTTCCAAATTGAGAAAGAAAGAGCCAAAGTTGGAAGCTAACCACGAAACGTGGGTGTAAACGATTACCAAAGGCTTCCAGTAACTCTGCTCTCATCAGAGACTGGCTTTATGGGTATGGCCTCAAGAAGTTTCCCTCCACTTAATTAAAGAGGCAGATAAGTATCTAGGTGGAGTGTGCAGATAGGTTTTGAATGAGTTATCCACTAAGGCTGGTTCGCTGCACCTATTGTTAAAGCCAGAATATAATATCAGATTAATGCATTATATTTGCCTATTATAGCACTATGTCATCATTATATGACATGTTATAATTAAAGCCCTGCATTAGAAACAAAACTATTTGGCTTGGGATAAGTTGCCTTTATGACTTCTGTGGTTATGATTTCCTCCTTTTCTTAACCCCTTAAAACTGCATTATATAGCTATTTGTAGCTGTATAAAGAAAGTTTCTAGTTTCAGATTCTAATCTCAGGTAACTCAATGTAAATAAAGTCCAAATCTGGCACATGGGGTTTTCCTGTGTCAGAGTATTTGCTAGCAGAGGGAATCCACGTTGTTTGGGTTGACAGAATCCCAAAGATGGGCAGCAGATTAAAGAAGAGGGTGGCTGGCTCGCCATTCCTCTCGCTCATCCCTCAGCTGTTCCCATCAGCTCCTGGTTTGCACCATTCCCCAGGATTTTTCAGGAGGCCATTTGGCAAACTCACTCTTCCTTTTCCTTCCTGGAACTACACGAGGAGAAATTGGTTCTTGGAGCAGTTTGTGGCCGCGGCTGCCGGGAACTCAGCGCTCCCAAATGCAAAGCTGGAGCATGGGTGTGGGATCGCTGCCTCACTGCCATACGGCTGAGATTACAGCTTGGGGAACTGACTATGCTAATGGCCTTAATGAGGCATTTGCATATGCACGCTTTCCAATTTCAGCAGTTGGTGATTCATGCAGGGAAGCGCCAGGCTCAGCCTTGCTGGCAGATGGAGCCACACGGGGCCAGCAGCACCCCTGAACCCCACATCAAATGCACGGAGCAAGAGCTGTCACCAGCAAGGTGTAAATCCCCAAAATTTGATGGTGACATCAAATGTCACCAGCAAGGTGTAAATCCCAAAAATAGCCGGGCTGGGTCTGCTGCAGAGGCAAACCTTGGAGGGCACCGAACCCTCCTGCTGCTCTTTGCAGGCAGCATTTATTATCCAATATTTTGCAATGCTCTTATATAAATCTAATTGATGTCTTTTATGTTCCTGACTGAAGTGTGCTTGGTGGCTCAGAGACGGCCATTTAATGAGGGTAATGACCCCTTAATGAGGGGACTGCTGCCAGTAGCCGGGGGTGGCATCCCACTGTCCCAGTCAGTCCCTGGTGAGAATTTATTCTGTGCTGCAACGATGGTAATTTGGTAATTTTCTTCCTGATTCGTGGTGACCTTTCCCCTGGACTTGCTGGATTTGGCCTTGGAGATTGGCTCGTGCACCACGAATTGTTCTGCCATTTCTGTTTCACTCGGTGTTGGAAATGTGTGCTCTCTTCCCAGGGCAATTTCTCCCATGTGGGAAGCCCCAATTGTCAGATCATCACTCTGGGGCACACACGGGCTCCTCATGGAGCTGCTGGAGACCCGCTTTTAGCATTTCACCTGAAATAATGGAATTCCTGAAGCAAAATGTAGACAACCAGAAACAACAGTATGCAAAGAAAAGTCATTTTAATTTTTGCCTTGCCAAGTTTTGTACCTGGCTTTTGCCACTGGTCCCGTGGCCGCTGCTGAAGGGGAATTGCCCTCTGGCTGTCACTCACCTGGGTGAGGCCCTGGACCTGTCCCACTGGGGCTGTTCCTTCAGGGGGATGTGCTGGACCACACTCAGCCATCCAGTGCTGCTTCACTGGCTGCTCTGAAAATTCCTAACCACCACAAAAACACTGCTGATTCCTTTGACCATGTCACTGAACATTTCATTGGACTGCTCATTTCTTTGAACGCTTCCATCAGCCTCTTTTTGGTACTTTTATGCCCCAAAAAAGAAAAGACAAGCATTTTTGCTTTACCTGTCACAGTAAACTGGCTCTCATGCCAGTAAAGCATTCCTAATTGGCAGGATTTGGAGAGTGATCATTTCAATTTCTGCCCAGAACAGGTAGGGCAGCAATGAAAGCCTCTCCCACCCAACCCCACCCCTTCTCAGTCTCAGCCCTGCCCTGGAGGGTCCCTGGAGGGCTGAGCAGGGAGTTCCCTCTGTCCTGCAGTAAATCCCGGGTTAGGGCTCATTCACAGTCACTGTCCCTCTGCTCACAAAGCTCCTGGGAGCACCTGCTACTGAAGTCCTGCAGGAGCCATTTCCTAAGATTTTGTCTTTAAGTTTTGGCAGAAAACACTGCAGTGAAATTTTCATTTCACGCTACCCTGAGATCAGTGGGAGAGCAGTCCATTGTCTGTTGGAAATGGTTCCCAGCACTGCCACGGTTTGCAACAGCCTTCCCAGAGCTGGGCTTGGTGGGAATCACTTCCTTCTCCCCGGGCCCCTTCACCACATGCAGATTTGCCTCCTCGTGCTTTCTGCTCGCCCCTTTGCAATCTGCCAGCCTGTGTCCCCTACGCACAGCCTGTGTCCCCTACGCACAGCCTGTGTCCCCTACGCACAGCCTGTGTCCCCTACGCACAGCCTGTGTCCCCTACGCACAGCCTGTGTCCCCTACGCACAGCCTGTGTCCCCTACGCACAGCCTGTGTCCCCTACGCACAGCCTGTGTCCCCTACGCACAGCCTGTGTCCCCTACGCACAGCCTGTGTCCCCTACGCACAGCCTGTGTCCCCTACGCACAGCCTGTGTCCCCTACGCACAGCCTGTGTCCCCTACGCACAGCCTGTGTCCCCTACGCACAGCCTGTGTCCCCTACGCACAGCCTGTGTCCCCTACAAACAGGCACCAGCTCGGGTGACAGGAGGAGTGAGGGTGTCGTTGCCACCTACTCCGAGTGCCCTGTCCTTCACAAGCCAAACTCCACGGGAGAACTGCCCTCATTCTGGGGGAAGGCTCAATTAACTCATGTTTGTTATTGGCAGAGGAAGCACTGCCGAGCAGATTGGATTTCCCCATAAAGTGGGAGCGTCTATTCTTCTAAATAAAATGCTTTGCGAAAATAAAAACTAAACCCAAGCCCTGCTCAAGCTGGGAGCCATGAGTGAATCAGGCTTCTGCAATTGCAGAGCTAAAACCCAAATAACATTTTCCAGTAGCCATTAGTCTCACTCGGATTGCCCAATGCAGGCATCAGAGCTTTTCTCAGCAGTGATCTGCTTTATCAGTTGTCTCCCAGCCCGGAGAAGTCCATGGCTCTTGGCAGCAGCTCCTGCTGATGTGCAGTGAGTTCTTGCTCAAGAGCCCTTTGATGGGGAGCCAGGCACTATCACACCGTGCTCTGGAGCAGTGGCTGCCAGCTGTGGCCAGCACAACAGCTGGATGGGCTCCCAAGCAAGGCAGGAGGAAATTGGGGTTCCTTTGGGGCCGCTGGAGTGTGGCTCACTCACTGTGTCTGCACAGCCAGGGCTTCCAGGGTGCTTCTATCCCTGTGCCATCCCTGTGCCCAGCAGTGCCATCCCTGTGCCATCCACACCCAGCAGTGCCATCCCTGTGCCCAGCAGTGCCATCCCTGTGCC